>PVJL010013158.1:0-33548 GCA_004026885.1 Lyroderma lyra | reverse complement strand
GTGCCCCGGGGCCCCTCACTTTCTGTGCCCCGGCCTCCCCACCTGCTCTCTCCCACTCCCCAGACAGGCTGACTTGCCCCGCTCACCGCTTTCCGGGCTCTTCTCTTTGTCTGAAGGACTCCTTCCCGGGCTCACGTTACCCCCAGATCACCTGGTAGAACAGCTAAGCCTCCTCTCTCTCAGCACCTGGATTTCCTTTCACGGATCGCACCACAATTTGCCACCTTACAGGCACCTGCTGGCACATCTGACTTCTGCAACTCTCCTGCACCAGACTGCACGTTCCCTTGGGAAGACAAACGTAGGACGTCGTTATCTTCGGTGCTGTTACCTGGCACAGAGCACTGACAGCCAACACACAGCAGGGACTCCAGCTAATGGGTGGAAGAGCCGATAAGACGGGATAAGAAGAAAAGAGGAAAATAAATGAGTGAATCATGAAAGGAAAATTCAAGGCCTGAGGACACTGAGGGCCTTGGACGAGAGGCTCCACGTAAGGCTGGGGCGTGTGAGGACGAACTGAAGCTCGGCAGTGTGCCTGCGCCTGTGACTATACAGTTCTAACTAACACGAACTGAATTTAAATATGCATCAAGGGGAAACCTGATTGGTTTGTTGTTGTTGTTGTTGTTGATGTACACAGCTCCTGAGCATCAGGTCTAAAAGGCACAACGCCCCTCACTCCAACACGGACTGCTCCTTCCACTTTAGAAACCGGGAGGGAGCATCAGCGTCGGCCTGGGCGTACAATCTCTCCTCCTCAGGAGGAGCTGTGGCGTCTTTGTCCCTAGTACTGGAAGTCATGCAAACCGAGAAGCGTCAATGATGCCCAACACCAGTCAGTCCCCAAACAGACATGCCAGACGTCGCAGAAATGTGAAGGGGGTTAATAAAATAGAAGAAGAACATGTTTGAAGACTTGAGAACCCTGGGTGGAAGACGAGGCCATCCAAGCGGACGGAGCCCTTCACTGGGAAGCAGGGGCCTGGTTTCTCGTCGCAGCTCTGCCCCCAGCCAAGACCAGCTAGTTTATCTATCTCAGTCTCATTAAAAAAGTGGATTGGTTCCAAACTAAAGACCCTTCTAGACCTTACAATAGGCTGACCAGACACACTGTTCTAATCGGGACAGAAAGCAACAGTGCTGTCCCACTTCAGACGGCAGGTACGGCCAGCCTACAGACACCTTGAGTTTGGCCCAGTGAGACTAGGCTGACCACACGTACCATGTGAAATGGGACAGTACTGTTGTCTTCTGTCCCATCTAAAACGAGATGTCAGCCTACCTTACAATGCATGAAGCTTTCCTCAACCTAACGTTGGAGTCGTAAGCCACCACGAGACCAGAAAAACAAAAAGAATCAGAAAGGGAAGAAAACAAACCCATCTGTATGTGTTGCCTGGCCACCATGTTTGAGCAGATGACCACTCTTGCATGAAAAAAACTTCCTACTTTCCTTGTTGCATCACCACAGAATGAGAGATGCTATTTTTTTTCTACCTTGTTAAAAGCTCCTATTATAGAAATTGCCAGATCTATTAGTGTATCTTAATTATCACATCTT
Organism: Lyroderma lyra; assembly: GCA_004026885.1. NCBI lineage: Eukaryota > Metazoa > Chordata > Mammalia > Chiroptera > Megadermatidae > Lyroderma > Lyroderma lyra. The sequence goes on along the minus strand of PVJL010013158.1, from coordinate 31,984 downwards.
GTGCTGCTTTTAGCCTCTAGTGGGCCAAAATTGCCATGATTTATGCTTTACTAACAATGATATTTTTACATTAGTAAGCAATTAAAGAGCCCAACAGCGCCCCTGGGAACTTCAAAAAACCATAAGAAGGACTGCCATCACTTTAATTTATATCCACGCTAATTGTATTTACAGTAAACTTATAAAGAGAAGAATACTGTGTCAAAATATTTATGATGCTCACAATAAATATTTGTGAAAAGAGAAACACGTGTGCTTCACAGTGACTGTAGAAGCCACACATAAAGGAGAGACTGGGCTCAGACAAGGTCATATCTGGGGGATGAGCAGCTTCGGGTCTTAGACTCGTCAGCTCAGGAAATTCAGATGAAAGGGATTTCTCTCCAAGGTGAAGCTCCTGTCTTCTGTGACTGCTGTCTAGAGGCATCATGACACTTGAACCTGATCTTAACCTGGAAGAGAGTGGGGGTGGGTAGCAGCCTTCCTTTACCTTTGAAACAGAGTAGGGACCCAGTAACAAAAATATTCATTGTGAACAGAACAACTAAAAAGGCAAAGGTCTCGTGTCCACGGTGAGGAGAGTCAAGGCCAGGAAGGAGGGCCCCTTTTCCAAGACATAGGCTACTGAGACTCAATCCTTCCGGTTCAGCAGAACAACGTCTCACGTTTCTGAGGTCTCACCACATAAGATTTATTTCTATCTCCTTCGTGTGTTTAGTTTTATTTTGCCTCCAGCAGTCTCTCTGTCCTCTACATTTACTATCAAAACCTTATTTTATGCTGCACAAAAAAGACTACATAATATGTAAGAATAATTGTAGAAAAGCGATACCAGACTAGAAGATGAATCTTTCCATTTAAATCCTTGTGAGTTACCCACACAAAGCATGGTCTAAATCTAAAAATCTGTACTTTTCCTAGAGTTAGAGTCTTCCTTGCCTTTGCAGCAGTGTCTCAGAGCTTGTCTGAGTGCAGAATCTCTCCCTATCCCAGACCCACTGCGTCCGAAGCAGCATTGGAATCAGGGGATGTGTGGGCTCCGTAACGTTTGAGAACACTGGCGTGTAGGGTGAGCAGAGACCGTGAGATCAGGGTGTCTGTCTGGGCCTCTAATCGTGATTCCGGGGGTCTGCAGCTCTCAGAAAAGGTGAAGAATGAAAAGAAGAAAGGGCGGGGGCAGCATGAGAAGAGGAGGAAGCAGTGGTTTTTGGAAGGTAGGTCAGGAAACTCCTCTTTTCCAAATTTGCCCTGAAATAAACCAAATTTCTATCACCAAAGGCAGAGTGGATACACCTCCACGTTAGAGGCCTGCAGGAAGTACACTGAATTTCTTTGACCCACGTCACCTGTAGGCGTACAGATGCCACCTGCCTGAAACAGCAATGTGTGGCAGGTGGTTGCCCTGTTTCCTGAAACTGCATTTAAATCATCACTTCTCCGCGTCTCCGGTAAGACGGTGAAGCACTTCAGAATAACCTTAAGCTCTGAGGGGCCCACAGACTAAACAGCCATCTACGTCAGTCTGATGACATTTCACACGAAGACTTCGAGAGAACGGGGAAAGTGGCCGTCAGATCTAGTTTCAGTTACACGTGTGCCTCCCTCTGTCCTATCTACAGGACGTCCTACCCCAGGGCCAGTGCCGAACACACCAGATGCGCTCCTACCTGTCCCATCGTGCTCTCTTCCATCAGACTGGGTTCTCATCACTCACAAAAGCCTGCCAGTACTGGAGGAAAAACTACCCACATTAACTCAGTCCACATTCTTTCCAAGTGATGCTGCTTCACGAAGGCTGAGGTCTACTTTTAAAAAAATTGAATTGTATTTAATCAGAAATTTCTGGTTAAAATGTCCATTGGGAACTATAGATAATTACAGAGTATTAAGTTATCTGAAAAATGCAGTTAAACAAAGAATCTCAAAAAATGAGGACTCGTTGTGACAATGGTGGTGGAACAAACCAACCATAAACAGAAAACAGCCTTTTCTTCTCTTTCCTTTTAGAGTTTCTCTCGGTGGTCTCAAATCTATGAAGAGTCATTGCTGGTGAAGAATTAAAGAAACATTTGGTTGGGAAGAAGATGGTTGGGATGAAGACAGTTGGTCATACACAGAGGCACCAAACGGTTGCCGTCACCCTCTTCAGTGATTAAATGACAGGAGATATTCTCAGGCTCCGAAAGAGACTCATAGCCTGACCAGCCTGGTAATCAGAGAGTGAAGGCTTATGCAACTTCGTAAGAGCTGCTACAGTGGAAATTTGAGTGTGTCCTCTAATGTTTATTCTTCTAATTAATCTAGTGTTCTTTATTATTTCCATATGTTTTCCATTGTTGATGATCACAGCTTCGTGGGAAGACACAAGGGACAGACAGTATTTTCTCCATTCTATGGATGTGTTAACTGGAGCACTTCCAGGTACAGAGTATCTCAATGATACACAAGGACCAGAGTTCAGTTTCACAATCTCCAAACTTGCTGCTTAGTATTTAATATGCACTAGGCTTTCCGGTTGCATCTACATTTGACAATGGTGGGGTTCCCTTCAGATTTCTCAGTCACTGGTTGTGATGCTATTTATTATAGCCACACTTTGGCAAACACTACTGGACTCACCTGATATCCGGGAAACCCAGAGGTTAGCAGCTATCCAACCAGGTACCCACGAGCCCTTCCACTCCATAGCACCGATATGGAAGCATCTTCTATGCAGTTATTATCTTATTTTAATTTAAAAGTTTCTGAGTTTAGACATTTGCACCTTCCAACTAAGAAAACTACATCCTGCCTAAAAGAGTTTTTCTTGCTCCCTACAGAGAACAATAGCATATGTCTCTACTGCTGGGGAGGTAATGAGTAATTTACCAAATGAGAATATTCTGTAAAAGACACTGTTTTGCTTTGATGCTCTTGTGTAACTGCCATTGACTTTAATGAGAATGACACACATCTGTCATTGGGCAGAATCAAACCCATTATTTATTAAAGCTGAAACCCACCATTTGCCATAATGCCTTCCTCTAGTCAATAATTAACAGATATAAGACTCACAGATTTGTAGTTCATACTTTATCTTTCTGATGAGTAAAACATGCTGATGAAAGAAAATGAGCCAGGGAGAAATTTTCTCAGCCTGAAAGTATTTTTCCTGGTTCCCACAGCTGAATAACTAGACTTCCCACCTTTGGTGATTAAAAGGAAAACAAATAGCTTTAGTGATTGTTTGTTTCTTGGATATACAATCTGTTATAATGAGTAATGTGACTTCATTTGATTAGTTAGTATAAATCAACTGCTTCATATTGTGTGGAATCATTGCAAGGGCATAATGAGGACATGAAAGCTAGCTGACTATCTTTAGGTAACTGTAATCTTGAACTCTGTCCTGGATACTCAAATGGCCAATCAGTCAGAAGACGAGCTATATTGGCATCCAATGGCACTTGTACAGCTCTAACGACTTTGGAACCCTGGGTAGTCACCCATTTATGAGTTAATAAGCCCTCCAGGTAGATCTGATACTCAATAAATTTGAGAACCACTGATCTTAACTATTTCTACAACCCTAGAAAATAAGTTGTAAAATAATTACGAGCTTGGAAAGGATAAAAAAAGTAGTACTAGTGTTTTTATTTTCTCAATTTTTGTATGGCCGTATTTTGTACTGTAAAATTATATTAATTTGTAATATAAAATTTTTGTCAAATAAAAATTATTAATCCTACTTTTTATTACACTTGACTCTTGAACAATATGGGTTTGAATGAGTGGGTCCATTTACATGGCATGTTTTTCAATAAACACGGTAAATTTATGTTCTCTATTGCAATTTTCTTAACATTTTCTCTATCTCTATTGTAAGAACACAGCGTATAATATATACAACATATAAAATATGTGCTAATCAACTATGTTATCAGTAAGGTTTCTGGTCAACAGTAGGCTTCAGTAGTTAAGTTTTGGGGGAGTCAGAAGTTATACACAAATTTTCAACTGTGCAGGGGGTAGGTGCCCCTGACCCCTGCATCATTCAAGGCTCAACTGTAATTTCATAGGTCACATTTGCAGCTGAGTTATCCCTTTCAGTTTGGAGGAAGATTGCTTTGTGTGTTTAACTACATTCTCTTTCTGCCATTTAAGCAATGTTTTCTGCCCTTTAAACTCTAGTTATTTATTATACCTTTAATGGTTCTCTAATTTTCATTGAAATATAATAAAGGATCCCCAATGAAACACTCATAGTACTTGTACAATTGTTATTCTAAGTTCCCTACATTGTCTGCTCTTGTTTCCTAGTAAGAACTGCTGAAACAGTCTTTTCCATTTTTAGGTACAAATGTTTAGTAGGAAGAGATTCTGCTCATTTTTTTTTCACTATTCCCCATATCTTCTGATATTCAACAAGAGTTGCCATTTGCTCTACAATCATTTATAATAAGGGGTGAGGGTGGGTAAAAGCGATTGGTGCCAGTACACAGCAGACAGTACGTAAAAACGCCTCACGATACAATTTATCTGCTAGCCTCAAACACGTTTCACAGAATGAAGGAAATAACTCTTCTAGTGCTGCATGCCTAGTGCGTTCTGCACTCAAACATCCTAAAATTCTCTCTGGCAACACAGTCCACATTGTGATGACAGATGACTGACTTCCAACAGTGCTGCAAAGTGATTATTAATCCATCAGCATCACCTGCTGAGCTACTCAGTTTTTTTAAAAATTAAGAACCATTTCCACACTGTTGGAGCTATTATAATTTTTTCTAAGCCATTAATGGGAGACCTCCTCTCTGTTACCATATTTCTTTATTAATTGAGGCTGACTGCCAAGACAACTCAGCACCATCTAGTCTAGTACCAGAAGTTCTAGAACCATGGGAGAAACCGCATGCCCGATTATGAAAAGTTACTGTGCTCGTAAATGCAACAGATCGGTAGTCACCATGCGGGGCCTTCCTGCTACAGGTCTCAAAGGCCAGAGTAAAAGAAGAAGTATGACATCAAATCACAGGATTTCAGAATAAAAAGAACCTTTGACATCACCAAAATCAATTAATTAACTTTTGGGGAGCAGGAAAACCTGATCTCCCCCCAAAATCAATCAAACAACAAAAATCTTAGAAACTTAGGTAAAAACAGGCAAAACTGGCCTGCTCTGGTTGGAGGGAGAGGGAGGGAGAGATGTCCTATTTCCTTCTCTCTGCTGAGTACCTCCACAGGGCACTGGTAACCTAGCCAAGCTCAGGAACTTCTGACGGAGTACGACTCCACTCAGCTGCCAGACAAAGAAACTACGGCTAGAGCTGCTACATCCCTTGCCCTCGAACCTCGAAGACTGACAACAGAATTTGGTTACCTTCCACACACAAGGGCTGTCTGGGAAGTATCCAGCCACGTAACCATTCTCGTTCTATTGACCATGGCTGGATTTCTTCTGGATGGCCCTTGTATTCTGATCCTCAGCCCACTGTTTTTACTACCAACTTACACAAAAGCAGAAGTGGATCCAGGCATGCTGAATGGGCAAAGGAGGACAGTAGGTCCTTCCTGGGGCAGAGGATGGAGTGCATTATAGGTTTCACTTCTCCCCTCAGGCAAAACCAATTACAGCAAAATTGACAGTGGTGCCAGGAGTCGGTATCCCTGACCCAGAGCGGATACCCCTCTGCACTAACCCTAAACGAGACCAGGGAAATGAACCATCAACCTCAAGACAAGGCAGACTGAGTGGGATGGCCTTGATCATCGTCACCTTCAAGCTGGGGCCAGGGGTGGAGGGACAGAATATACTTTTAAACAGAAGGAAGGGGGAAAATATTACATTATGAGAAGGCACATGGTTCTAAGATTCATTACTTTCTCTTTATTTTAATTCCTATTTAAGGGAAGTCACTAGCATGAAATACGAAAACGGAGCAAAGAAAAGAACTGGAAGAAATAATTATGATTCAGAAAGAAAATGCTAATAATTGATTACTTGATTCTAATATTAATATTCCCAGAGAGATGTGGGAACAAGAACATAAAGCCATAAAAAGGCAACATTCAGAGAACAGAAAAAGAGTTCTTGGATATTAAAAATATAGGATAGCAGAAACACGGGCAAGAGAGATCACCTATAAAGGTCAAAGGACAGAAAACAGGGAAAAATACATGAGGAAATCGGCACAACACGAAAAGTTCAGCATCTAAACAATAGGAGTTCCAGAAAGAGGCATCAGAGCAAGAAAGGAACTCATCAATAAAGGAATTCAGGGAAATTTTCCAAAACTGAGGAGTATGATTTTCTAGATTGAAAATCTCACCGAATGCTTAGTGAAATAAACTGAAAGCGCTGATGTGCTGATGAGAAGACTAATCAACTGAGGGAAAAAGAAATATCCAGAAGCTGCTAGGGAGAGAAAAACAATCTCATAATAAGAATACGACATTACAATGGCTTTAGACTACTTGAAGCTGGCTAGCCAAGAGTGCAGTGTCTTCAAAATGTTAAAGAAACATGATACCTAGCCTAGAAATCTATTTCAAGACAAACTGTTAATAATATTTATAAGTAAAATAAAGATACTTCAGACATGCAACATTACACAAAATTTACCTCCCATGTGCTCTTCCTCAAAAAGCTACTGAAGAAAGTATTCTATGAAACTGAAGAAGTAATGAGAAAGAAAGACAAAGGTATAGGGAGTTGAATGGCGTGTCCCCAGAAGATCTGTCTACCCACAATGTGACTTTATTTGCTAAAAAGGTATTTGCAAATACAATTAAGGGTCTTGAGATGAGATCATTCTGGATTCAGGGGGACCCTAAATCCAATGACGTGCAACCTCCTAAGAGAAAGACAGGCACAGACTTGGCTGAGACACAGTGGGGAGGCCATGTGCAGAGTGGGGCAGATTGGAGTTCTATAAAAACCAAGGCAAATTATGCCTGGAGCCACCAGAAGCTCATAGAGGCAGGAGAGGATTGTTCCCAAATCTGTCAGGGGTAGCATGACCAGGCCAACACCTTGATTTGGGACTTCTGGCCTCCAAAACTGTAAGGGAATACACTTCTATTGCTTTAAGTCTCCAAGTTTGTGGTAATTTGTACAGCAGCCCTATGGGATAAACACAAAGGAATATAGAAAACAGTGGCTCTAACATAGAAAAGAGACAAAGAGAATCCCTGGGACAGGAGTGCAGGGACATCTCAGGACACTACCGTGCAATCAGTCCAGACTGGTTCTGGAAGAACGTTCGTCACAAAGACTACTTGAAGTTTGTCACAACTTCCTGGTGTCAGGAAACGTTTTAAAAGGAGACTGGAACAACAGGTAGATAGTTTGGGTTGAGTTAGTGCCAAGTACATAGATAGTTAAGCAAATGAATGCCTAGAATAAAAAAGTGAATGATTTACTGAAGGTCATAAGAGGGCGAATAATGAATACTGTTCTAATCAAAATAATGATATACTTGTATTGGGAGGGTCAAAGATGGATGTGTGTGTGCATGAGTGTGGGGAAGTGGGGGCGAGTGTTGGGGGCAAACATGGGAATGAGCAAAATCCTCACTTTCCATAAAACTGGGTCCTAAAACTGAAAATCAGTAAATAGGAATATACTCATAAGTAGGTTAACTAGTGATATGATAGTAAATATCAAAAGGATCATTTAAATAATTGAAAACAGTTGCCTCTGGGGACTAGGTAATAATTTAATAAGATATTTAGTGTCTAATAAACCTAATTAAAATTAAATCATTGTATTTTAATTATTTAAAGTATGTACTCATATAGTACATACTAAATTTCTGATAATACTTTAAGCATTTTACTCATTTTATTTTCAACACAATCTTGTGAGAAAGGAAATATTATTATTATTATTCCCATTTTGCTGATAAGGACCCTGAGGCTCCATGGTGCCACATGTTATAAGAACCAGATTTATAACCTAAGTAGTCACTTTTATAGTTCCTACATTAATTTCAACATTTCTCATAAAAGTGAATATTAAAGGAGAACTGGGCATACTCCTTAACAAATCTTGTAGAACTAAGAGACTTAAAGTTACGTGCACATATACCTTTGGTTTAAAAAAAATTAGAAATACTGGATTGGATGATAAAAGCTGATACTCTGCCATTTTTTTGTGCTGACCCTGCCTCAGAATCAGAGTAAATGTGGAGGTGGACATGGGTGGGAATGCAGTGACAGAGGGGAAGAAAGTTCTCCTGGTCAGGTAAAAACTTAGTCTGACTGGTTCTTGGTAGCTCTAGGCAGCAAATGATGGAAGTTCTGATAAACACTGGCTGTGTGAATTGAGAATACTATCCCATTTCAAATCATCATATGATCAGCCTATTGACATCTTGAATGTAGCCCCGTGAGACTATGCTGACCACACGGACCATCTGAAATGGCACAGTACCAGTGTTTTCTGTCCTATTTAAAACAGTACATCTGGTCAGCCTAGATTCGGGGCCAATTTCTAGGTTGCTCTGAGTCTTTGATTGCTGTGACTGTGTTGCAAAGAGAACTATATAGGATGTGTAGGACAAAGTGGATGATGATTTATTTATATTAGCGTCTTCTATCTGGGTCTATTATCAGCAGTATTATTTGTGGTTTCCTAGCACAGATATGAGAACAAAATACTCTATGAAATAAGTTTCCTTTAGTATGGGTAAAGCAAAGTTCAGAATGCGAGAGACAGAGAGAGGTCTTCAGAGATTTACTTTAGCATGGTAGGTCATCAACTTCTTTATTGATTTTCTTCTTATACTAGTTTGTTGATATAGAAAGATCAAATTTAACAGAAAATGTTGTCTGCATTTGTCCTCAAATTACACTTGAATGAATTAGTTAACAATCATAATTTTGGAATTAGTGTGTGAGAATAACTCACTCAGAATGACGGAATGGAGCGAGAAGGGAGAAAGAGGAGGGGTGATGAGGGTGAGCTCACACAGGAGGCAGGAAGACGGGTGCAGAGTGAAGATATTACAGACGTCCTGGGAGGGTTCACTGCCCAGAGATATTTCCAAAATTATGCCTAAATGAACTACAGGCTACAGATGAAAATTAAAAGTTAAGACCAAGGGACTATGAACAAAAGGCTTAGATACTCTAAGATGATGAAATGGGCTTCTGATGATGACTTTTCTAATACAAGGCAGTAACAAAAGAGTTTACCCTCGAAATATAACTTGAGAGGTCAGACTAAATCCATCTCCTTAAGAAAGTACAATCTACATTTGCTTTAGCACAAGCTTGTCCAGCCTGTAGCCCAGGACGGCTTTGAATACGCCTCAACACAAACTCTTAAACTTTCTTAAAACATAACAAAAATTACACACGGACCTTTTTTAGCTCATCAGCTAGTGTTAGTGTTAGTGTATTGTATGTGTGGCCTAGGACATTTCTTCTTCCAGTGTGGCCCAGGGAAGCCAAAAGCTTGGACACCCCTCCATCTACAAGGTCAGAATCATTAGACCTTCACAATGAGCCAGTTGCTGTGCTGAGCATTGCACATGTTTTTACATACCACTAAAATCTCGTGAACAGGTCTGTGAAGCAGTTACTATTATCCCTATTACTTTCAAAGGAGGAAGATGAGCTACAGAAGTCAAGTGACTTGCCCAAGGATAACAGCTCTCGGGTGGCAAAGCTTGAACTTTTCAGAAATCTAACACCAGGGTCAGCAAGCATCACTCCCACACCAGCCATGTTACATCTCAACTCATTTTGTATCACCCTCATTTTCTAGCACAATGCCTTCCTTGCATGTAATAAGTACCCAGTAAATACTGAATGCTCCCCTTACAATTAGAGATATGGAATACTTCTGTGGAAATGTACCCACGGGGGGATTAGCTCCCTATATTATGATTAGTCATAAACCCTTCAACAGGTGTTAAATTATCAGATTGACCTAGCAGAAAACATGAATCTCACAGTCTACTAGGACAAAGGAAAAGGCAAATGTGATATAAGAGACAAAGATGATGTTCATAATTATGGGACACCGGGTACCTCTGACATCCAGTCAGGAAGGTAGTAATCAGATGGCGGGCGGAAACATGTTACCCCTCCCCCATCCTTCCTAGTACTACAGGGTGATTGTCCCTTCGTTACAGCTGGCTGTGGTGCAGCATGCCCAACCATATCAGAATTGAACTCCTTCTCATGATTCTAGAAATACAAAGTCCCACAATCAATGCAGTTTCTTTCCAAAAGATGAAGTTCTAAAATACATAACACAAGGGGCATTAGCCACCACGTCTCTCTCCAACATGGTGGGACATGGATCCCCATGAGAGAAGATACACCCAGCCAGCAGACGGAGCCAGGGAATGCAAATGTCAGGCCCACACGTGGCCGAGATGCTGCTGATTCTTCCCATGGCTGGCTGATGCTCAGATGGCCTTGGACACCATTGGCTCATAAGCCCACCTTTTTTCTGAAAGGACTTGAAATTGGGTTTTAGTCACATACAATTAAATCTTCATAATATCACACTTCTGGCTTGCTCCCTATTGTTTTTCCCAAGTGACGCTTTACGTGATTGCCATACTTGTCGTAGGGACTATGTGGCCCATCTTACAACCCGAATGGCGCCATCCTCACTTGAATGAGAAATAAAATCTTACAGTGAGATTTTTTTTTCTTCTTGGCTAGCAGCTAGCTTGCGCTGACTATTACAGGAAGTGACTTACCCAAAGTCACCCAGCTGATGAGAAGCAGCCCGGGAATGGGGTGGAATCTTCCTGTTCATTCCATGTGTCTCCCTCAGACACTACACAATTTGCAACAAACATGTAAAGGTGAAAGGGAGTAATTAAACTTTTATTCCCATTTAAATGAATGCTTTTGACTAAGCCAGCATGCTTAAAAGGCGGTGGTATTACATGACAAATTAGACAAATGAAAAGCTTGCTGTAATCTGTGCAACATGAAATGAGTAAAGAAAACATCTTCGCCTGCGGCTCACACAGCATTTCACATTGGTTTAATTAAACACTCACGTGGACACACACACACACACACACACACACCTAAACAATCACAGATCTAAAGCTGAGGGTCCTTATGCCAACAAGCCAGATAATTTGCAATAAAACTTCAAATGGCTTCTGTCAGAAATGAAAAAAGAACAAACAGAAAAGACAATGTGGCTGCATTTCTGGAATATAAAATACTATTTCAGCCCTCAAGTGCTGAAGCTACAAGTACCCTCTTTTTAGCCTTGAAGCTCAGGGAGGACAGGTTTTGATTTTCAGGAGCTCCTGCTTGGTGAGGAAGCTAACTTCGGGGTGACTCTGGCTGCTTATCTACCTCCAGCTGTGCTTCGGCTGTTTTAGGGGTCAGACATTTCAAGACGGTATCAAAGTCCTTTCTCAAATAGTACGTGCCGTCATTATCCGGGAAAGAACTAATATGCTTAGTGAAATGACTGCAAATCATTCTCTTTGCAGCGTGAAAGGTAACAAGAGGGCTTAGGGTGGCCATGGGGCCCGGGGCTCAGAGACCCTGGTGGAAATCAAGAGCCCAGGGTTCCAATAGTTCCAAATAATCTCTCTGGCTGGACAAAAATAGGCTGCTTTTGGAAATTCAGAATTATTACCTTAAATTAGTATTTATCCTGTTGCCCTACAAACCTTTCCTTTATTCTCTTCCCTCTACTCAATCTCTACAGCCACACAGCTCAGAAGGGCCCAACCGTCTCTCCTAGAGACGGCAGAACCCGTGCTTCCCTGGGTAGTTGGTAGAGGGCAGATGCTGCTTAGAACTCCCTTCTGTTTTAAGAAGAAGGAAAGCTCGTCCCACGTCTTTCCTCACAGAAAAGAAAAAAAAATTGGCTCACACCTTTCTGTATCAACAACCCAATTTTTTCTTGTTTCCACCATAAAAGTAATTACCAGCCCAGCCATAAACATCACATTTTTTACCTTGACAGAAAGTGGGAACGAAACAAGCGTTTAATGGTATTATTTATTACCCACCGTGTGCGCATCCCTTTATGCCACGATTAAAGCCTGTGTTCATTTTCTCACGAGCAGCTATTTCCCTATTAGCCTCACCCTGATGGCGCCCACCGAATCCGAGGGCTTACAACACGTTCTGCTTTCCACCTGCCCCTCTGTAGAAAGGCCTTAACACACCCCATCACAGCCCCGTGAAGTTGCCTGGGTACGAGCCATCCCTGGACGTGAGGGAACTAAAGCGCAGGGAGCAGGTCCTAGGTCTCCGCCCGGCACTGCTGTGAGGGGACCCGGCCTCTTTACTTGTCATGTGACAGCAGTGGGTCAGTCAGCAACGCCAGGGTGACTAGCATCGCAATCCGTCCCCTTAGAACTTCCCCTGGTTTTTTTTTAGGTCAAATCAAAGGAAGCCTAAAGAACCACCAACATCAGGGGCACGGCCTACTCTGCCAGCCTTTCGGGAGACACCACTTCAGGGGACGAGAACCTGAAAGACCCAATAGCGGAGCCCGCTGGGCAGCAGCCTGAGGATAACCCGTCTGGGGGCCTCCAGCCGCTGTTCTCCGTGGGACAGTCGGGAAGCCAAGCGGCTGGCTCTCTGCGACGAGAGAGCACGTGATGGAAAGCGGAGGACCAGGCAGAAGCGGAGCGGTCTGAGTTGTTTTCTTGGGTTTGTGTCTATCGCGCTGTGTAACCTTGGAGAATCACTTCCCCTCTCTGGGCCTCCTCCTTCTCACCTAGAAATTTCTGCAACTCTAAATGAGTGAGCGTTCAGGGTAAAGGCCATGACCGCCCGCAGGTGTGGGGGTGGCAGGGCCAGCTTCAGTGAGTAGCTCAGTGGGTGACAAGGGTTTTGGCGTTGGTCCCCAGAAGGCGTGCAGCCCAAACTGAAAGACCCTGTAGCCTCGCCATTAAACTCCATGACTGTCGCCAAGTCAAGGCCTTACACTAATGCCCCTGACGGACTTGAACTCAGCACCTGGGGACGGCAGAGAGGAAGGCTGAAAAGTGGTGGATTTAGAATCCTGAACTATTGCGCTTTGATCCCTCTCAGAATGAGCAGAATGAGCCCGACAGCCCCCACCACCCCCAATGTCACCCCTGCTCCCCACTGCCGTGTGCCTTTAAACCAGCACGGCAGTGCCTTCGAACTGCTTCACCGCTGCTCTCCGGTGAGCTTATTAGGGTTCAGGAATGGAAAGCGGAAGCTGTTTGCCCCCTGCTCAGACTGCGCACGAAGCCTAAGGCTGAGCTGCATGCAGGGCTCAGCCCTCTCGAAGTTTCCGTGGAGTTAGTCCTGAAGGACCCAAGGGAGCCAGCGAGGTGTCTAGTGGCATCATAGCCGCCGGTTAGGGGGAGCACGGTGCCCTGTGGCTGGGCTCAGGGTCCCTGCCGAGCGTGGAAGGGTGTCAAAAGAAGAAGGTGGCAGGAGGGTCAGTGTCCCCTCCAGCCCCACCCGGTCAATGGTAACTGATAGGAGGGACTGGGTCTATGGCCAGGATGACTCTGCTGAGGACTGAGACAAAGGCTCTGGAGGAAGGTAAGTGACCTCAAGTCAAACATGGAGGAAGGTGATGTATTACAGGGGATGCCAAGTGACTGGTTCAATCTATTGCTCGAGACTGATGACAGAGACAAGTGGCATCAGCCCAATGTTTAGAATCGTAGAGTTTTAACTGAAGAAACCACTGTGCCATGTCACCCTTGCGCTCCCTCTGGAAGGTGAGCTCCCCGACAGCCGTGGATACGTGGCTGGGACCTGGCCACCACCTGCCTGGAAGCAGGCGCTGACGCCGCAGGTTCTGACTCCTCAGCGTTCCTTCCCTCAGCCTCAAAAAACAACTAAACCATCTAGTGGAGTTCAAACAACAGGTGACTTTGAAAAATATCTCAATTTTTCTCAAAACCCTGCTTGCTCATCAGCAGTAGACTTTCCCAAAGAAGGAATTTCCGAACTACAACTTGGGGTTTTGATTTGTAAGCTCTCCTAATGTGGACGGGTGTGGCTGGCAGCCCCTCTCAGGCTCTGGGGGAGGCACACATCCAATGAAGGAGGTTCTCTGTTTTCCTTCCCTTGTCCCAGTTTCTAGCACGGGGGCCTCCACCCCTGTCACTGCCCAGTCCCTATGCACCCGGGTTTGTCAAACACTGTCCCTGACTAAAAGTTTTATACTGGCCTGTGATGATGGGCTGCAAACCTGAACCTGGGCCAGGAAAATTGAGGCCATTCACATCATCATGGTTGGGGTCAGGTTATTCAGAGAACCTTCTTTTCTTTCAAAGAGTAAAAACCAAGATTTATAAAAGGACATATTCATTTGGCATCAGGTCAACCAGATCCAAAGCCAAAAACAGAATTCAGTGTCAGGCTTCCAATTGTCCCTCTCTCAGTTCATCTGCCAGATTCAGTCCACTGAGTCAGCACCATGGAAGCTGCATTTCAGAAATCGGTTTCGGCCACACGATGACTGCTTCTGCAGGCAAATGCAGAAAACATACTTTTAGGTGATGTTATGAATGAAGAGCTACAACTGGGGTTCGTGGAGCCTGCGATGTGGGCTATCACATACACAGCCGTACTATTTCTGTTCTTGCAGTTAAGAGCTTCCCAATTACTTTCCGTCCTCTAGACCCCAAGCAGAAGAGTCACTCTATTACCTCTGCCTGAAATTGTAAACACTATTCATTCCTTTGCTGTAAGGCCCTACGTGGCCCTTTAAAATATAAACATGTTTACAGAGAAATAAAGGCTATATTCCAGAGGACTGTCTGCATTTTGGAAGCAAATCACACCTTCATTATGATATCCCATAGAAACTATTAGTAGTACAAAAGAGGTGTGCAATAAATGTTAGTAAAATTAATGAAAGGGATAGTCTACTCCAAAACTAACGTGGTACATTCGCTCATCAAAGTCTCTTTGGTCAGCCAAGCAGTTCACTGACAGGAGCTCAGAGGAATCCTTTCTGAAGGGACTAAAGAGGGATGGGAATGGTGTCCTCTAGAGGAGAAGCCGGGTGAGACCCGGATAGAGGGGAAGCCAGGTCACTTTGGAGACATGAGGTCCCAAGACTGGGGACTGTGGGGATCAGGGAACAGAATAGCAGGGAGATTTTTGTCCATGAAGAGTAAAAAGAATTCAATGAGACTTCTGATGCATTTCACCACAGTGCAGAAGAATCCCTGTGAAAGACGTCCCAGCAAAGATGATCACACTTGGCTGAAGCATCCCTTCACTCACAAAAGTCCTTCCAGGCTGCATAGTTGGAATTCAGGACGTTGTGTGGCCCACAACCTAGTTAGTAAAGATGGTGCGATACTTCGTGTAACCCTGCGGGGGTCTGTGCAGTCCGAGGGGACCACCTCCACGGGGCCTGGGAAGGGTCCTGGCCCCCTCACTGCTGCCTCGGGAAGCAGTGAGGCCATTCTTCTAAAATGAAAGCTGATCTCGTTGTTGCAGACTTCTTTGCAGTCTTCTGCCCTTCCTGTGATGGCAGAGTAATGAACATTTCCATATGGAAGAAACAACAATAAAAATTCAAGGTTTAGCAAGCCCACACAAAGTCTTCCCAAACCTCTGCGAATGCCTAACTCTCCTTAGTGTTTTCCACGATTAAAAAGGTCCCGCAGGGCTCATCTGACTGCAGGGTTCAGAAGTACGGCGAGAAGCACGTGTAGTTTTGGTCATTAGCTTCACTTCCAGTAAACTCCAGCTAAGTTCTTCTTCCTCTAGTAAGACTGCAGCCTTAGAAATCTATTCCATGTCCTCACCCTAACCCGGAGCTACATGCTGGTGGAGGGAATTTCTTCAGAAGGATAATTTCTGTTGTTGGTTTTGCTTAGATTTTCCGAGGTCGATAAAATGCAATGTTGCACTGATGATCTGTTGAGTCCAGCCAAAATGCTAAAGCATAAATGATAACCCTCAATAATGACACACACTGATGGAAAAGGTCTACGTGTGTTCTCCTTAACACGTCAAAGAAGAAATCAGCCAGTGCAGCATGCTGGCAGTCTGTTTTCAGGTTGAAAATAGTTATTAGAGAAAAATCTATGTAATCTGTTGACTCCCCAAAAGACAGAGGGTTGCCTCAGGGCTTGGAGGTCAGCATTAGGTGGGATTCTTCTTTGTAAGTGTCTCGTGGTCAATTCTATTTTGTTCCAAGTGCACAGTGCTTTAACTTTCACTGTGTTTGTGACCCAAAGCTAGATTTGAAGGTTAGAGCCCCTTGCCCTCCAGGAAGTCAGCATCTAATTCTACAGAAATAAATGTGGTTAAGAGGATTAGACGATTCGTAGCTTTATATTGTTTTAAAGCTGTGAGGGAATGTGATATTTTGTCTCCAACTGGGGAACATTTATGTTGTGTGCTGCCAGAAAGGGACACCTGTGTGGGAAATCAAGCGGGTTCCGGACTGAAGGGTTTCGAAGTCTCATGTTTGCTGAGTTTTGGAAACCCCTCAAATACAATGTTTTCTATCCTGTAATTCTGACACTTCACTCCTCCCTTTCTGTAGGCATTACTCCAGCAGACTGCGCTGATCGATCCCAGGGCACACTGACAACGCTCAAGAACTTAGATCCCTTCCTTTATAGTATCAGGGATTTGAAAGTCAGACAGAAAAATCTAGAATGCTGGACAGAAAGTTGGGTGCTATCGGTTGCATTTTGGGTCTTAGAGAAAAAATGTTTAAATTTATATCTCATCTTTAAATTCTCCAGCACTCAATTCCCGCAGAAGGGGAGGAGAGTTGTAGTCTTTCTGGAAACATCCCACTCTTGTACATATTGGCATACACCCACAACAGACCTATGGGCAACAGAGCTGGGGGGGCAGGGGGGGGGGAGAATCAAGCCTATTCCTAAAGCACCTGAGACCATTAAACCCCTGATTATATTCTGCCTCTCACGGATATTTCTGATGACATTGCCAGCATCTTATGCATGTTTTCTAAATCTTTTCCTGTTTCTTCACAAACCCAAGTTCGACCAGCTGTGACAGCTAGAACGCCATGTAATCATCAAATCCATTTTCCCTTCCCTCTCGGACACAGGACCAGGTACTTCTGCAATTATGGGCAGCCATGTGACTGAAACCTACCCAAAGAACGTGAGTAAAAGTGGTATGTACCACTTCCGGGCCTTTCGTAAAGGAAATTATTCTATGTGACTTCAACCTGGTCTTTCATCCTGCCTCACCCCTGTGTCCCAGCTGGAGGCCAGGGATCTGACAAGGACACTGAGACCCTAGTTATGCACGGCCACGGGAATACTCACTGCCTCATATCTGACTGTAACACGAGTGGTTAGAAACCCCTACTGTATTAATCAAACCACTGAAAATTTGTTTGTTACAGCAGTTAGTATATCCTGAGTAACACACTGATCTAGGTCAGGTGAGCATTCAATTAAAACTGAAACGGCAGCATTTTCATAAAATCTAACTTTGTGTGTAATCATCGGTCAAAGTATATGGGAATTGTACTGGTTTCCACTATGGTAATTACCAACCTCCTATTTCCATTCATTCTTATAAAATAAGTATATCTTAAAATTCAAATAATTAGATAAATGCTTTGTTATATGCAAAGATGCTAACGCTGCCTGAACTGACCTGTTGGCTAATAGCAGTACTTCCCGCAGATGGCTCCAAAGTGTTTTTCCAAGGATGAACAAAAGCCTAAATTCAGCATATATTAGGGATCTTATTGTTGTATCTCATACAATTGTAGGTTGCCAAAAGTTAATCGGGGTTGGGGGGGGCGGGTTCCCTAGTGGTGTAGTGACTGGGCTTCGAGCTCTCACTGCCGAAGCCTGGTTCGATCCCCACTCAGGGAACCACACAACAACAACAACAACAAGAAGTTAATCATAAGAAAAGTCTTAGACAACTTGTACAAGTTACATGTCTAGTCCTAAAATAAGGAGAGGAGCAGTTAAACAAGCAAACACTTTACCTTTAGAATTATGTCGTAAAAAATGAACAGAAGTTTAATGTAACAATATCTATGAGTTTCAAAATAGATGTTCAGACTATGATCTTGGCAGGATAAAGCAACTGAAAGGGTTAACTCAATCCAACTCTACTACTGTCAATGTCTCCTGGTTCTTTCCTATGGCAGTGGTTGTTGGGGTAGTGATTTTATATCTATTTTATTAATGCAAATGTTTAGATTGCTAAACATATTAACCATTAATAGGCCTTCAAATTGCCCATTAAGAAAAACCAAAGAAATTAATGAGCAACAAATGCTACCATTAACTTGAAGTTTTGCTTGAAGGCATGGAATAAGGTTGACCAATAAAACTGATTTCAGAAACGAATAATAATTAGTAATGAGTGTTTGCAAAGAGCCCAGAACCATTATCCAGTGAAGCTGAAAGACTCACTTGAGATTTATTCCACCTTCATTCTTGTCTCTGCTGGCCCTTCCCCTTCACTATCATCAGCCCATACAGAGGAGAAATTTTTATGGTCATGACATTACCTCAATTCCCCGTATGAATTCCAAGTCCATGTGGTGTGTATTGTCTGTTTGCCTCTTTTACAGTCCATACTGCTTCACCTTGACATTATTTCATTGTTTCATATGTTATTTATATGCTCATTTCCTTTAGTTGACTGTGAGCTACTACAAGGAAGAGAGCATTCCTTACTCATATCAATATCCATGAAGCTTGAATGTAGTATGGGTTCAAATATTTCTGTTAAATGAATGTATATAACTCTCTATTTTTTCAGATTTATGATGGATATCCATGCTTATAAAATTATCATCAAAGCAATGTAGCTCATCATTCAAATACTGCTCTGTAGGAATTGTTCTTAAAACATTCAAACAGAAAGAACTACCACATACAGGGTAATTTAGGACATGGGCTTAAGCTCAAGCTGCCTGGGTTTGAAATCCCAGCTCTGTCCTTACTTCCTATGTAACCACGGGCAACTTCATTGCTATCTCCAGGTCTCTGATGATCTCATCTTCAAAATGAGGACAACAATAGTCATAGAGCAACTTAATGCAATTATAACAAATGCATACAAAGAGCTTAGCAAAGTGTATGGCATAGAGTAAGCATTCAGTAAATATTAGATAAATTTTCTTTTTACTGTGGAAACTCAGAAGGTTCACTGTACAGTGTGTTCTAATTTGAGATAAGACTAAATGTATTCTCATTTTAGCCTGAATTAGGAGGAAGAAATGTCATCATTGAATTCTGTTATTTCGGTAGCAAAGCCAATATTGCTCCTACAGACAAGATACATGTTAGGAGCTCAGTCAAGGTCTGCACCTTCTTTGTGAGGTACAGAATATGGTATCTGTATGCAAGGGGCAGAACTGGACTAGAACCAATGGTTCTTAAATTGTTCCCCTGAAGCAGTCTCTCAATAAATATCCAATTAAGTAGTCTGCTTCCCCCAGTAACTGATAAGTCAAAATGGGTAGTCAGGGCCCCCATATGGCTAAGTATTTTTCTAAGTTTCCTGAGTTACACTAAGTTTTATGTAAATTTTCATATTGTATCCATGGTTGATTTAACATAAAAATAATATGGTTATTAGAAAACCCTGTTATTTTTATGTTAGATCAACCATAGACATATTATTGTGTCTTCTAGGCATATCCCCATTTCAGGAGTGTGGAACTAGGCTAGACAAACGGTCTATAAAGCATTTTGGCTTTCTCAGAGGCTTGGAGGTAAGAGACAGACTTGCAACCAGCCATGCATCTGGCCTCCTGGAAGTTGTCTTTATTGAGATCAGCTATAAAACCTTCTGAAGATCAAATAGTAAGAAAGACAACTGAATAATTATTCTGGTAATACAATTTATCAGCCAGCATTGAAGTAATTTTTATCAAAACCTAGGTCAATGAACTTGAAGAGACAAGCATGGTTGTAAAATGAGTAAAATCAGAGTTATTTCCTCTCTGTCCATGCAAGAATGGATAGAAATACTGTTCTGCCAAGTACAAGGAAAGCCAGGAAGGGCTCTATCAATTTCAGGTGGGGATGGGTAGGTGGATGGGTGGGAGTGGGGGGTTACTGTTGTGATTGTGACCAGTCTTGCAGTGGCAGACTCTAGGGAAGATGTTTTCAGCATTAACTAAACAAGAAGTGTTAAGGGACTACACCCAGCTCCTCTTTTCAAAAACTACCTTGAACAATGGGGCTGGCAGTTTAAAAAGGCTAAGCCAGTGGCTAGGCCTGAATGAAACCACTTCAGGCAAAAGGCTTTCAACAGATGCTCCTTTGTAAGGACAAGGGGCCTAAGCCTCTTCGGAGATCAGTTGTGATGCTCTAGTCCCTGAGGGCATCTTCACAAAACTTCAGGCATCCCAGTGACAGGAGGTGGCTATTGTGCCTCTAATGACTCTGAGACTCAGGAAATAAAGGGCCACAGAGACCAAGGCTGCACTTGCTGTGAACACAGGAAAGGGAAATTCACAGGCCAAAGGAGGTAGGAAGAAAAAGGCAGCCACCGACGTGGTTTGTTGGCTGGGAGTTTCCTGCATCACCTCCCCTCATCTTTATGAACCCCAGCCCCACCCCCAACTTCTGAAAAATATACACCCTCTCTGAAAGGCAGACTCATGCTGAAAAATATATTTAGTAACATTTAGCAAGTTCAGGGACTGACTGGGCAGGAGAGGGTCCCAAATTGATACTCTGCAGAGGTCTATACATTCTCCTGAAGTGATCAGGAAAGCAGTGATACCAGCAGACCCAGCTGCCTCCAGAAAAAGTCAGCCATGATGCAGACAGGATTCTGGTTTCTTCACAAAAGAGCCATTTTATGCCATAAACAAGTATCAGAAATGAAATTTCAACAGGGAGGAAAAAGAATAAACAAACCAAACAGCAAAACAGGCAGTCCTAGCTATCTGCAGAACATCTCCCTCTGGTTTCTCACTGTCTGGTCTCTCAAGCTCTAGCTCAAAGTGACGCTTTGTGGTCAAAGTGAGCACCTGCCGAGGCTGAGAAGGCTGCATTTTCACCTGTTGCATGTGTAAAGTAGGCAGGTGCGAATGAAAAATCACCATGTCGTGTCATTTTCTCTGCTCCGTGCAGATCTGACGGGCAGCTCGCCCATCTGTAGCTCCCAATGCGTATACCTGCTTAATTCTACAAACGCAGCACTTCACACAGAGAGTTTGGTTACACCCCTTCCACTACAATTTACCGACTGCTGACACCTGAACAGCTTTCCTAAGGATGCAGGGAACTAAAGCACACCCTGTAGATCCCAGGCTCGGAGGTTTGGGGGTTCTGATTCCCTGCCCAGCCACGTGGCTTTTGATAAATTACATTACCCACTGGTACTTTCGTCTTCCCATTCAAAAGGAGTACACACAGAAAAAGTGTCTCCCTACCCAGACGGAGTTCTGTGAGCATATATTTAGATCATTCTGTTTGAAGGGAAGAAAATTAAGAATCTTAGGGGAGTCGGTTGTTAAAGGGAAAGCCTTTACATCCGATAAGCTAATTGTATAATACGGTTAAGCAGGCGCACATGCACATAAAAAGGCAAAATTGTAAATGAAATTGTAGAAATTTCATGGAAACTAAAGAGTTCAATGCTGAAGGGAAGCCACTATAAAAACCCAACTGGCCTGTGCTGAAGGGAAGCTATAAAGACCAAACCCTAAATGGCAAGAAGGCACACTCTCCCAAAGGTATCAGTGACCCATATTTACAGCGATGCAAAAATTCGTCTTTGCTTATGATTGTATAATAGTGTTTTCCACCTGGTCTAGACTGAAGGTTTAATGTAGAAAGAATCTCTACTTCCGCTGCTCTGATTATGTCCCCAGTGCCCCGCACAGGGTGTGCTACAGCAAAATACTGACCCAACCACTCTTTCTGCAGACACCTCCCTCTGAGGCCATGGTACTTACCTCTGAGTTTGAATGACCAAGACTGAAATCCCAGAGCCATTACTTAGAACTTGGTTGTGAGACCCTGGACCAGTTGCTTAAAATATTTAAGCCACATTCCTCTGACTGGACAAAGGGAGACAGACATAGCATCTCAATGAGTTATTAATGTGGAGTTCCTAGCACAGTCCTGAATTCACGGTAAGTACTCAATGTATGCAAACAATTGTACTATGTCCCTACATAAAACATCAGCCCTTGCTCCCCCTGATCCTTCTCTTAGGCCCTTTGTCACTGGTCTTATTGGTTCTGATCACCCACTCCCAGGAGATGGCCAGGGCAGCAGAGAAGCTGAGAAAGTCAGCAAATGATGCTACGGCAGCTTAGCTGTGACACTATCCATGAAGATGGGACTCGTGAGGTCACCATCAAACACAAAAATAATCACAGTGGCAGGGAACCCAGGCCCACTGCCCTTTCTCCTGGGTTGGGAGGATTAAAGCACCTGGGGCCAAGTTGGCACTCAGTAAATGTGACTGACTGCTCTTGTGGGTATTGTTATGATTATGATTGCTGTATGTTGAAAGAAAAGAAAAAGGACATGGCAGCCATAGCAGTACACAGCACTCATCTGGGCTTCCTGAGAATCAATGGATCGACCAGCAGGTACGGGAGAAAAGGAATCTCAGGGCCTCTTCAGAGCTGCAATTAGGGAAGGCAAGAAAATGGCCAGGAGAAGCGGAAGTAGAGAGGGTGTTTCTGTAATTCACTCATTGATTCAATAAATAATTTCAGAGTGCTTACTCTGTGTCAGTACCTGTCCCAGGCACCTGGGGGACAGCAAGTCCCAAAACAGACACAAACCTCTGTCAGAGCAGAGCTTACATTTTAGTGGAAGAAAACAGGCAACAAATAGCAACAATAATACATTAAATATGTGTGTGTGTATGTGTGTGTGTGTGTGTGTGTGTAGACAGACAGATAGATAGATAGAATGCTAGATGGTGGAAGTCCTATGAAGAAGAATCACGGGAATAGAGAGGTGGGGATAGGATTGTATTTGAGAAAGGCAGGTCAAGTATGGCCTCCCAGAGAAAGTGACATTAAAGCAAAATTTCAAACAGGTGGGAAACGCACTGTGTTGCAACACCAGGGGAAGGTGTGTACAGGCCCAAGAAAAACGAGTACGAAGGCGTGGGGTGGGAATCAGGTCAGTCCACCAGGAGCGGGGGGGCTAGGCTGCAAATTACAGGACATGGGCTCAGAGACAGATAAAATGGGGACAGAGGGTACAACACCTTTAGGACACTGGATGGGTCCTGTTACTTTTGAGGTGGGAAGCTACCGGGGGATTTTGAAGAGGGAAATGATGGGACCTCCCGTGCGGATGAACAGAGTAACTCTGGTTGGTCTGTTCAATACACTGCAGTGAGCAAAGGTAGAATTCAAGAGGCAAATTAGGAGGCTACTGCCAGAGCTGTGGTAGGAGACGACGGTGACAATGACTAAGACGGTGCGAGTAGTGAAAAACAACTGAATTCTGTGTATAAACTGAAGGTACAGCCATAGGACGTGCAGATGAATTAGACACAAAGTGTGAAAAATTTTTAAAAAGACATTAAGAATGACACCGAAGTTTTGGGCTGACCAACTGAGAGAACAGAGTTGCCAGTAAATCAGAGAAGAATGCAGGAGGAGGAAGCTGAGGGAGGCAGGCAGGAGCGAGGTCAGGTGTTCAGTGCGGGACAGGTACAGGCCGACGTGTCTACCAGATGTTCAAGACGGCAGTTAGCAGGAAGAATCTAGAGTTCAGAGAAGACATCTGAGCGGGCGATGGAAACGGGGATGGTGTCAACACTCTTGAAGCCACGATTTCGATGAGATCCCCCAGAGTCAATGTGGCTAGACAAGAGACCGAAGGCTGAATCTCAAGGGACTTCAGTGTTTTGAGATCCAAAAGATGAAGAGATGACAGCAACACAGTAAGAAGCAACCAGTCAAGAAGGACAGCCAGACAAGGCTGGCACGCTAGAAGCCGAACGAAGGGAGTGTTCAAAGGACAAAGGATTGGCGGGATCAGACGCTGTGGGGAGGGCAGGGAAGAGGACAACTGAAACCCCAGGATTCAGATCAGCCATGTGGACATCACGAAGAACCTTAGCACCAGCAGTGTTGATCAAAACAAGGAGGAGGCACAACCTGACTGGGGTTGGTTTGAGTGAGAAAAAAAAAAAGCATTGTAACAAATAAGGAGAGGAGACAGAGATAAAACAAAAGAAAACTTCTTTTAAAAAGTTTCCATGTACAGAGAAGCAGTGAAATGGGGCAACATCTAGAGAGGAAAGTGGGGGATGATTTGGGTTTTCTAGAGAAAATGCCATTAGGCTGTGTATTGAGAAGAAAGATCGAGTAGAAAGGGTAAGAGAATGACATGAGCACGGTCAGAGAATTCTGCGGGTAGAGCTTCCTTTAAGATGGTGACATCATAGCCCTTTGTAACCACAGGGTAAGTAAAGATTACCACTAATTCGTGGGATGCTTCGTGGTTGGGAGTTAAAACCACATTCAAAGGTATGCAAAGGACATGCTCAGTTCAAGAATGTAATTATTTTAGCCAAAAGCAATAATAAAAAAATACAATTAAATGGTGTTTTCTGTTTTGTTTTTTACATTCCCTCACACTTTTTAAGAATGAAACTATTTTAAATAGTATACTAGGGTAATTTAACTTTAATGTTAAATTCCTTAATATGGAATTTAAAAAATATGAAAAAATATATAGCAAGATACCTATTACAGCAAAGATTAACCCCTGAATAGAGATAATTAAAAATTTTATGCCAGCACCTTTGATACCAATTAGCACAATCAGAACATTGCACTGAAGCATGTTTTCTTAAATGAATCACTACTGGTACATCCTTAAATTAGGTAAAGTTGGGTTAGTAAGGGATCCGTTAGTCATAGGAGAGGCGACAGGGAAAGAAGAAAAAAGTAGTAAGAGATTTCATAGACATTCATTGTCTCCTCGGTATTTCAAGTTGATCACAAGGTGTGAGGAGATCCTGTTTTGATAAGAAGCCTAAGGATTCTGGGAAGAAGAAAATCCAAGCTCTGCAGCCTAAGATTCAAATAACACAGACTAGGACACAGGCCACCCTACCCAAGACCCATTGTCAGAGAAGGTCCATGAGTCTTGCACTTGAAATCATACACCTGAAGGACCACAGAGTGGTGACCCGTACCCAGTGAGAAGGCTGAAGGTGCATGGCAGAAACTGGTGTCACAGCTGATGTGGGGTGTGGGGCAGAATGAGAGCCTGGGGTCATAAGGAGGGGGCCATGGGTTGGTCAATATCTGGACCACCAAGGACATCAAGAACAGGTCTCCTTGTGGTGGTGTCGGACTTGTCTCCACCAGTGACAGCATGTGGCATCATCCAAAGGCTGTAGCAGGAGTGAACAGATGAGACTGTGGGTCTCTCCAAAGTCAGCCAAGACAGATCACTCTGACCTGAGCAATTTCTGTTTCTTCCCTCCTTCGCCGGGCCTCCCCCGACCTTTCTTACTAAACAGGTGAGACTGTACGAATGGACAAGGCTGCTACAAGGACAGTTAGGGTTTCCCAGTGACAGTTCCCTGGAGACTGAATACATAATATGCTGTGTGTGTATTTTACATTTTACAAGAACTACCTGGAAAAAATCCAGCCATAAATGCCTCTATTTTTTACATTACATGGCTGGACACTATCTGGACACCCCTCGTGTGTGTGTGTGTGTGTGTGTGTGTGTGTGTGTGTGTGTAATATATACAAGTATACCACACAGAATAATATAGTATTTAATGAGTATGATTAAATTTACCTCTGAGTTGGTGAAACAGGTCATGTGAGCTATAATGAACCAAATGTATTGAATAAAGGAGTGAATTTATCAAACTCCACATTTAAAAATATTTGTTCACCTCCTTTTCACTCTCCTTGTCTTAAGTACATTTCTAATTCAGTTCTCTTTATTTGATTGTTTAGTGATATATGCTCTGAGGATGTTATTGATAGACATAGGCACATTTACAAACACAAAATAAAACTCCTACATAATAGGTTAGCATTAAAGGCAAACAATAATAAAAGAACTTTAAGTATCTAAATATTGTTATCTTTTTTTACTCTGTCAGGAACCCCCTGTGCCCACCATCTCTAAGTTTTGTACAATGGATATACTTAATATAGCACAAATATTTAATATATGGCAGAAAGGCATTCCCTGGGCGCTGCTACATCAAATCCCACCGGAAAACAAATTCCAGAGTAGGACTGAATACTGTCTTCATGTCCCTGCCCACTATGAGCCACCACCCTAGGGGAGGTGGCTCTTCTTTGTGATTTATGGAAGACTATTCTATTGCATTAAATTCTAGTCCTTCCCCTTCCGCTATTCTTCTGGCACCTCAATTAAAATCAAAGAATTCATTGATGAATTTTTAAAAGCACAATTCATAATTACAAATGCTTTCAATAGCCGAAGTGAAGAGCCTCTTGTGACAAAGAGAACGAGAAATGAAAAGCCAGTACAAAGAGCCCTCCGTGTGTTGCATTTCCATAAAGTGCAGTATAATAGGGATTCTAGTCACTTCAACGCAAATCAGAGAGGAAATCCTGTTGGTTTTTTTTTTTTGTTTTTAAGAAAAGGTCTGAAAAATGAAAATGCTAGATAAATTCTTTCTGGGAATAATAACTTTTGGAAAATAGCGCTGAACATTAGGAAGAACTCAGACTCAATCTTAGAAAAGAGAGGATGCTATCTCCAGCGTTACTATTTACGGCGGGTCACTTATCACTCTATGAAGCAACTGACTGGAAAAATAAGCTTACCTATAAAACCAGCTCATTCCTGAGTCGGGCTAAGGTCTAAGGTTCTCTGAAATCTGTCTCTACCGGCCGTGTGTGTGTGTGTGTGCGTGTGTGTGTGTGTGTGTTTCATCTTGGGCTATCGACAACTTTTCAGTGTCTTCTACTTTGCTTGAACGTTTCTCTCTTCCAAAAGCAGGTAAGTTCAAAATTACATCATACATCGGAGCCTATTAAAAGATGAGCTATGAAAATCTGATCAAGTATCACTAGATATGTATCACCTAATACAGAGTTAAGTTGGTACACTAACAAAGTTATTAAAATGTCTGGCATTTTGAATAATTTTTATTGCTGTATCTCAAATGTGTGCTGGGGAAAGAGGTTTCTGTTCAGCGTTACTGCCCTAGATAACATGCTCTCACATTTTTCACACGAAGGCAACAGAAAATTTGCAATATTTGTCAATAATATACACCTGTGAATCTATTTGAAGTGACTGAGAGAAGATGCAGTAAGATATATTTTTTTACTTGAAACACTAATAATAATAATACATTATTATTATAAAATTAATGTTATTTGTCATTAGTTTCCATCATTACTGGGATATAATAGATCACCATCATAAATCTGACACGTGAGTCCTCTAGAAGTATTTAGAGGTTACCCTCAGATAAATATTATTTTGAAAAATGAACACCTACAATATATTTAAATAAATATAATTTGGAAATCTGTTCTCAATAGAGAACAAGGGACAGAATATCATTTCTCTTTCATACTGCAACATAAAGACCCAGCAGGACAAGCTTACAGAGCATCAGTACAACTTACACAGAGATTCGGATTGAAGACCACTAATTTGAATCATCTCAGGTGATTTTAATGAGAAGACTAGATATAAAAATAAGGTCAGCATGTTTAAATAAATAACCAATGGCAGTCCAATTTAGGGGCCAGCATGTGTATGTGTATGTGTGTGTGTGTGTGTGTACAAAGAAACCTCATGCACTAATGTGCATGTGTGCAAAGGTACACAACACTCTCTCCATGTCACAGTATACCTGCCAACTCCCCATTATCAACAAAACATGTAACTACCCCAAAATAAGAGAGCAGCAGGTAAGCTCTTGTAGAACATGACATATTGAATCAGCTCAGATCTCAGTATTTCAAATTGTTCCCTGGAATTAATTCACTAAATAACCCAGACAGTCAAAGCACAGATCCATTAGGCTCAGTAGAACACATTCTTTAAATGTTAGCACCATACAATGAATATTTGATAAGTACATCATTAATAAACCTTGGTGTGACATAATTGATACGTGGATATTTAATGACAACTCCAAGTGATGGAGCACACGGCATCTACCTATCCTTCAATCATCCTGCAGGTTGCCCCTGTACCACATGACGGGCACAGTTGGAAAGGCAAAGTCTGATCTTCATTAGTGCTATCCATAAAAGGTTTTCATTACAAGATAAATGATTATGGCCTGCTTTTATTAATTAAGCATGCATTTCTGCAGACCAAAGTAATTGAATAAAATAGCCAGTAGCTTTTAAACTACACAAAATCTTAATGTTGCAGAAATAGATTCCACCTTTATTCCATGCCTTTAACCACCTATTATTTTCAGAATGTACAACTGAATTTAAAGTGTTGCTAAATACTGACTGAACTTCACATACAAGAATATTTTCCCTCTAACATCTTGCTTTATAACTGTCATAATAAATTCATTTATCTTTCTTCTCATCCAATTACCTCAAATTCACCCTGAATGTATCCCCATCCTTGCAAAGGTAGACGCCAGAATACAGACAAGTCAACTACAGAGGTATTGATGTGTACAAAATGATGTGACTTGTTGCATCTTGAAAGAGAGTTAATGGCTACAGAGCAGGTCACTAGAAATCCATTATTCTCCTGTCACTGAATCACACATAGGAAATGAACTAATCATCCATACTCAAACACTTCAAGTCCTCTTTACCTGGGGGTGAGAAAGGATGTTTAGAATATGGTATGTTCATATAACAGTTTCCTTTCTAGCTCTGACTGTTTCAGGAAGAAAAATAAGGCTTCTTAGAATATCGACTTAAAGGAAAAAAAAAAAAACACTAAGGAAGGAATTCCTGGATTATTTTCTTGCTATGACTTTTCCACATGAGTGTGATTTTGGAACAAAAGAGTTACAAAACAATTTACTAAATTTTGTAGTCATTTATGAAAAAAATAATTTTCCAAATAGCCTGATACACTGGAGCCCAAGAAAGCAAAGAATAAAATTCATTCACTAGGAAGACATGTCTTCATACTCACCAAATTATTTGAGGACAACTTTGCCAAGTAATGCTAAAATGTATATGCATAGTATGGTCCATAATGAGGTGCCTAACATCAATTTTATAGTATCAGAGAATATTCTGGCAATAGGTTAACTTTTTCTTCCTAATTCCACTATGCATTTTTCTTATTTTGTGATCACTTGCAGAAATGATCACATTGTTAAATTAATTCCACTCTCTTGACTATGGTCACTATACAGTTCATCAACTTACTCTATTAACATGAAATGGGAAGGCTGACCCTCACCCTGTCTAAAATACTTTTATTTGTAACATTATTACTTGCTTTTACTGGTAACTACTTTGATCCTTCATGATTACGCTATTGATTCTTCAGCATGCCTTCCAACTGAAACATTAACAAACATTTAGCTTTGAATGTGATGCTTTAATTTCATTTTCTAACATTTTCAAGGACCCCAACACTGACTCTGACCATAATATTTCCAATCCTCATGAAGAGAAAAAGCATTTCCATAGTTTATTATCTACACTTCCATCATAATGGTAAGGCTGCTGGTGATAGAATACTACAGCATGCAATTCCTACATGAGCTAAAAATACCCAGTTAGACTATTCAAATGATTGATCATGCATGAGTGCAATTGTTTCCAAGTGTACTTCATCCTATTTTCTTCTTGTTGCAGCATTAACCATTAAACTCTGTATTATGAATGTAATTTATGAAGTTAAAATTCCTTTATAAAGTTATTAAGTCCTGCCATGACTTTTATGCTCATTTTCTTTCACTTTTTTAAAACTTGGATTACTAATACAGACTTAGAAATAATTCTAGTGTAATTTCATTTATTTGTTGTTCTCATTTCAGATACAGGAACCTCCATCAATATGTTTCGATGTGTTCCTCCTCTCAAATTTTGGCTGAGCTCTCTTGTTCTTCCCTGACCATTCAAAGGTAGGAGATAACAAACTGACTTTGGAGCCATGGGTCTTTACTCAAGACCTACTACTATTTTGAGGTGTTCTCTCCTTTTCTGTCCAGGTCCCAAGTAGACAGGACCCCTGACTAACCAGCTACGTGACCTGAAGCATACATCTTTATCTCACTGAGCAAAAGTTTCTGTAGTTATAAAATGATGAAGCTTGACAAGGATGTAGGGATTCTAAATGAATCAGACCTGGCCTGTGGTCTTTAATTCCCTCTGAGATTATATATATATAATTGATATATATATCAAGATCCAGGCAAAAATCAAGACTTGTAGTGAAACAGCATGGCTGGGCTAGAATCCCAACTTCCCTATTTAGTACCTCTGTGATCCTGGGTAACTTATATAACCTCACTGTGCTAAGGATTTCTCAACTGTAAAATGGGGTTATTGGTCCCTATTGCATAGGATTTGCTATGAGGATTAAAATTAGCCAATGTATTTGAGGTACTGGGACAGTGTGTGGCACATGGGAGGCACTCAAGGAATGTCAGTTACTCTGAGTCCCTAGGAACTGAAAAGATTCCAGCATCCTCCATCCCTACCCTCACTTCCACGTGTAAGTCAAAACCAAAATTCTGATCTCTCTACACGGTGACTTTTGGAGATATTTTTTAAATAATAGAAATAACCAAATATTTTTTAGAAATACACTTTTTATTTTCCTACCCCAATTTTGCTGGTGTTCTAGGCCAGACCTTCCTGAACACGTGCTGAGCACAGCAATGTGCCCTGATTGGTGACAAGTGACCTGTGCCTCTGTGCCCCACGCCCTAGTATCATTTTCTGCATGTTGTAACATGAATCACTGTTGGGAGAACTTTCTTAGATTCTTATTGCAGAACCCAGTACCAGTAACACCGGCAGCCCCCCATCTCCCTTCTAGACGCAGGGATACCACTCTTCAAATGTGAAAGCATCACCCTCAGCTGAATCTGGTGGGAAAACAGAAACAGAGGAGGACATGGTGAAGACCATGGGTCAATGCATCCACTCCCCCAGTATTAAAAAAGGACCCTGGAGACATGAGCATGTGTGTGTAATATGGCTGAGAAGAACGTACAAGTTACTTTCAACTTCAGGGAGAAAAAAAAATATATTGATGAAATAATGAACATACATGGCATATTAAAATTATTAATATTTTATTAAGAGCTCTGAATTTGACTGAAGTATATAAGTAGGGTTTTCTTTGTATAATATTGGTGGAATATATTTCCACCTAAAGCAAATTTTCCAGAGAGCTACACCTCCTTGGGCTAAATCTAAAAACGTTTGAACACTTAGCCTATTTTAGAGTTTGTTTGGGTGTCCGCCACGCCTTGAGTCCAGCCCTTGTGAAGCCAGCTTATCAGCAGCCTCTGCTTAGTGGATTATTAGAATTGGACCAGACAACCGGATCCACCTTCTCCCTGCAGCTGCAAGCGAGGGCGGGAAGGGGCAGTTCTCTCGGAGCTGGCAAACCACGGGCTGATCAGCAAACCACAGCAGAACCAGTGCGGAAGGCGAACTGGGAAAAACCACACTCTCCTTCTTGGAATGTGATCAGACAAAAACAGAGACTGAGTAAGATAGAAGCACAAGTTCAGACTGAAAGGAGGCCTGGAGGAGAGTCCAAAGAGATGACAGCACATCAAGGTGATGAAAAGGTCAGAATGAGAAAGAAACCAAGATCCCACATAGGAGGGCCATGTGGAAAGTGTCCGGCCACAAGTGCCTCTGTCTCTCTCTCCTTCCATACATACAGACACACACATATTTGTGTGTGTGCGCGTGTGTGCGCGCGTGTGCATGTGTGCGTGTGTGTGTGCATGTGCGTGTGTGTGCGTGTGTGTGCGTGTGTGTGTGCGCGTGTGTGCGCGCGTGTGCGCGTGTGCGTGTGCGTGTGTGCACGCGCGCGCGCGTGTGTGCGCGTGTGCGCGTGTGCATGTGTGCGTGTGCGCGCGCGCGTGTGTGTGTGCATGTGCGTGTGCGTGTGCG
>PVJL010013157.1:0-33551 GCA_004026885.1 Lyroderma lyra | reverse complement strand
ACAGCCCCTGTGTGCGGAGGGATACATGCTCTGTACACAGTCCCTGTGTGCGGAGGGATACATGCTCTGTACACAGTCCCTGTGTGCGGAGGGATACATGCTCTGTATACAGTCCCTGTGTGCGGAGGGATACATGCTCTGTACACAGCCCCTGTGTGCGGAGGGATACGTGCTCTGTACACAGTCCTTGTGTGAGGAGGGATACATGTCTTAAATGCTGCCGCAAAAACAAAGCTGGTGACCACGTGCCACTTCTGTGTAAATTTAAAATGATTTCCAAATAAAAAAATATAAAAAGCAAAACAAAGCAGGGTAAGGGGTATATAGGTGAAACTCAGTTGGTAAATGCTACTAATGGTTGAAGTTAGATGGTGGGTTTTTGGGGGTTCATTATATTATTTTTTCCAATGTGTTGGAAATTTTCCCATTAAAAAGCTACTGAAAAAAAATTTAAGTTCAGAAATGTTTATAGCAGCATGATTCATAATAACCCAAAGTAAAAACAACCCAAATGTATATCACCTGATGCATGGACAAATAAAATGTGGTGTAGCTACACATGGAATATATTGGAGGATAAAAAGGAATGCGTACTGACACCTGCTGCAATGTGGATGAATCTTGAAGCCAGACAAGAAAGACCACGTACTGTCTGATTCAGTTTACAGTAAATGTCCAGAATAGGCACATCTATAGAGACAGAAAGTAGATTAGTGGCCGTCAGGCACTTGGGGTGGGGGTGGGGGGATGGAAGAACTGAGTGGTGACAGCTAAAGAGTACGCATTTCTTTCGGAGGTAATTAAAATGTTCTACAATTGATTGTAATGTTGGGTAGACAACTGTGACTATAGTAAAATCCATTAAGTTGTACACTTTAAATGAGCGTATTGTATGATGTGAATTGTATCTCAATAAAATTGTTTCAAAAGTTTTAAAAAAGGGATGGGGAGAAAATGAAAAAGACTCAGGAGAGGCTGTGGGCCAAGGGCCTCCACCACTTCTCTGCAAGTGGATTGGGTGTGGGGATCAGTTAAGGGGAGTAGATAGACCAGCTTAGGCTGACCAGACTTACTGTTTGAAACAGGACAGAAAACAACGGTAAGGTCCCATTTCAAAGGATACGTAGGGTCAGCCTACTGACACCTTGAATTTAGCCCAGTGAGACTAGGCTGACCCTACGCACCATTTGAAACGTGACAGCACCGTTGTTTTACATCTCACTTAGAACAGTACATCTGGTCAGCCTAGGTCACCAACCCCTTAACCAAGTTCAGTCTTCCTCATTTATGGCCCAGCCAGAGGACTTCATAGGAAACTAAGCCAGACTAAAGCCACTGTAGTGAAACTGTTTTTCTCCACCCCGGACTAATGAAAATTCTGTATCTGATTAATAAGCATTAATCAGACACAGAATTTTCTGTGTCTGATCTAGTCTAGGACTGTGATGGGCATTTTACAGGTTTGCACATGCAATAGCCATTTCCACTGCCTAGTCATACACTCATAGCATCTTAGTTTTCCAAAGTGCACTAGGTCACACCATGGCTGCACGTGGGAGTTACCTGGGTGCCTGGATTCCACCCCGAGCGATCCTGATTTAATTGGTTTGGGAGAAGCCTGGGCAATGAACATTTTAAAAGCTCCCCAGGTGATTTGAATGTGCAGCTGAGATTGAGGATCATTGATTTAATGAAGGTTTTGGTTTTTTTTAAAAGAACGGAAGAGAATATCAAAATTATGGCATAGAGTATAGTAAATTTTTCTCATAAAACATTTCTTTTCAATTTGTGTTTACACTGGGTGACAGTATAAAAAACACTTCTCCACTGGGTGGTGAACATAGACTGCAACAAGTAGACAATGCACTGTAGAATTGCACACCTGGAACCTATGTAATTCTTGCTAACAGATGTCACCCCAATAAGTCTAACAATAAAAAAAATACTTCTCACTGTGGGTTTCAGTCCGGGAATCAGAGGCTTATAGGTCCCTTTAGTCACGGTGCTAAGTGAAGGGGACCCGCCAGGCACTGAGAACAGGCGCTCCCCCTCTTTGGACCAGTCCCTTCCCATGTAGAAAAACTCTTGCTGAGCCAAAGTTGCCTCTCTGACACCCTCACATCGACCCCTGACACCAGTCAGCCTGCACTCATCACCGCCCAAGACTATTTGTTGTCATGCCAGGTCCTCGCTAGAAGCTTACGCTCCTGCCCAACCTGTCCCTACCTGTCAAACTTCTTACCTTTCAAGCACTACATCCATGAGGCCTTCCATGATTGGAAGCATTTGCTCCCGCCCCCGGTACTCCTGTGCCTTTTAATTTTCTAACATTCAATGGAAACTTTCTTGTTTTATAATTATTTGGTGGCCGCCTTTGTGTTTGAGGACAGCGTTTCATTTTGTATTATATCTCTGTATCTTCCGCAGGGGCTAGTGAATGCTCAACAAACATTTGTTGAATGAATGAATGAATGATCGGCTTGGCACACAGTTTTTATAGGGGGAAAGATGCCAAAGTAGTAGCTTAAGTGGGAGTGGGCTTTTAAGTCCACCAAATCCTCATTCTATGGTAAGAAAAAGTTTTATTTTTCAAACTTATGCAAATGCAGCTTTGAGGCAAGTTCCCAGCTTGCTTCTGACCAGACTGGAAATCCTGAATTCCCCACTGGTTGTCTTGGAGACCATGTCTCCTCAGATGAATGAATGAGTGGACAAATATTTACTGCATTTCTAATAACAACCCGGCACTGTGTTAAGTGTTTTTACAAACATTTTCACATGCCCCCACATTGGCCCTATCGCAGAACGGGACACGCATTCCAGAAGATGACCCACTGCTGTGTCAGCTTGGACAGGAACAAAACACGCTGGGGACAGAAAGGCCAGGCTGGCAACAAGAGGAGTGGAGCCCCAGGGGCCACGTGTTGAAGAATGTTTTTAAAGAGAGACAAATCTCTGGTTATATGCAGATAGTGTGATTGTTTACACATAAAATATGAGATAATCTACTAACAAACTCTTAGAACTATTAAGAAGATTCAACACAGTTGCTCAAAACAAAATCAATATGCCAAAAACGTCAACATTCCTTTATATCAACGATCCCAATTAGATTAGAAAATGCCATAGAAAAAAGATTTCATTCCCTATAGCAACAAAAGCTAATATAGTTAATAAAAGACATACAAAATCTTTATTGGGGGACAAAAGTGACCAGAAGAAATAGAGAGACAGGCTATGTTTATAAATGAAAGGATGTCATTTCGATCAAAATCCCAACAGAGCTGTTTACATGGCGGGGGGTGGGAGGAAGGTCAAGAACAACAGAGGCAATATTTGAAGAAGAAATTGGAAAAGGAGGAGGGGAAGATGGCCATGTATGATGTGCCCCTCACTACAAGTCTCTAGGGATTAAAACAGTGTGATGTGGTGCAGAAGTAGACAACTTAGCCAATGGAAGAGAAGAGAGACTCCAGGGACGGACCCTTGAGAATCCCGCACTTGAATAAGCCAGAGGCCTCATTGCAAACAAGTGTGGAAAGAGCTGTCTACAAATGGTGTGAAATAGCTAGTAAACACATAGTAAAACCATTAAAAACATAGATTTCTACCTCGAACTAGCCATAAAATAAATTCCAGATGGATTAACCTAAGTCTAAAAGAGCAAAATCTTAAAACTTTTAAAAGAAAATACAGGAGAAATCACTGTAACAAAGTAAAAATATTAAAAAATGCAAATGGTATAAGAGGCAAAGATTGATGCCTTTGATCATTAAAACTGTAATTTTCTTAACAAGAGACATCATAAAATAAAAGACAAGCCATGGAGTAGAATAAGATACTTGCAATGTCTATAACTGACAGATGATTAGCATAGACTGCAGAAAGAACATCTACAAATTAAAGAGAAAGAGCTAACTAGAAAATTTGGGAAAGTTTGTGAGCAGACAAGTTACAGAAGAGGAAACACAAGTGGTCAATAAATATGTAGAGATGCTTAATATCACTAGTAATCAGGATATGCTGATTAAATAAGAAACATGAAAGGAGATCTAATTTCACACTTATTAGATTGAATTAAAACTTTGCAGTTTGACAGTACAAAGCGTTGATGACATTGTGGGGAAATCGGTGGTTAATTGGTACGAGCACTTTGGAGGGTCATCAGGCCAAGTCTGGTATAATTAAAGGACACGGTCCCCGTGGGCATGGCAGACACAAACGAGGATGCTCCTGGCAGTGTTGTTTATGACCACGAAGCCTGGGCCACAGGCTTATGACCACAAAGGCTGTCCATCAACAGAATGGCTAAAATGACCCGTGATGCATGTCTTAATGGGATATGTGAGGGCTGTCCGGAAAGTACTCAGCCGCAAACCACTCTCTTTCTAGATCGACAGTGGCTGGGTACTTTCCGGACAGTCCTCGTATACTGAAAGTGGTAAAAAGCCTTGAAGGATGTCAGGAGACTGAGTCCTGGTTCTTGTTCTGCTTCCAGCGGACAATGGGACATTACACAGCCACTTGTCCCTCTGCATAATTGCTCTCCTCGTAGCCCCGTGGCTCACCCTTTCACCTCCTTTAGCAAATTCCAGCTGCTCAGAGAGACTTCCCTGCCCCATTATTTATACAACCGGCATCTGTACCCCATGACACTGCTTTGTCAAGAAGCAGAACGGTTTAAAGGCTGAGTGTGTAGGCTCTGGCCAGACGGGGTGTGAGTCCCAGCGTCACAGATACTGTCGATATGACCGTAGGCTTATTTAAGCTTAAGGAATTCAGGCTTTCTGTGGCTCTGTTTCCTCCTCTGTAAAATGGAGATGATAACAGATTTCACCTCATTGTGAGGACTGAATGAGTGAATATCCCAAAGACTTAGAATAGTGCTTGAGATAATGGAAGTGCGAGTTAATAGTAAATTACACGGCAGTTGAAGTGAACGAAGTAGACTGGAGTGATGTGGGGAGCATCTCCTAAACAGGCTGCTGAGTGAGAAGACAGAGGCCCACACGCCTCTCACCCTTCCCTGAACTCCTCTAGTCACGGGCAGCACACAAGCCCGTCCTTGGTCACACCCACAAGTAGGTGTCCCTCTCAGGGGGTTCAGTTCCTACCTCCTGCTGTCCCTGCCCGTCCCAGCCTGGCCGAGTAGGTTTGCGGCAGTATTTATTGAACTGATTGAATTGAATTAGTTCTGAGAAGTCCTTGAACACCAGAGGGTGAAGACACCACTGACTCGCTCAGAGAGTTATTTCAAACAGTTGAAATTAAGACATGAGGCAGGTGGGAACCATGGAGCAGGTGAGCAACACATCAGGAAAGGGAGGGGACCCCGGAGGCAGGGTGTCTCCAAGGGCAGGAAATTTTTGAGTTCGCAACGAGGGAGTCGGGGCTCTCCCCCAGCCCCTTTCTGAAGGCCCGTCCCAGGGTCCATGGAGACAATGAAGCATTAACTGCCACATTCACAGAGGTGCATGAAAACAAAAGTTCTAGAAGGATCTAAGTGGAGCCCTTAGCACTGGCTGCAGGAGGGAGAATGGGATTGGAGGCAAGAGGGTTGGGGGGGTCAGTGGAGGCTTCTTTTCACTCCGTATACTTTTTCATTACCTGAATTTTGTACGGTGAGAAAGAATTTGCCGATCGAAAAGAAAAATTACTTCTCTCCCTGCCGCCCAAGATGCCGAAAGGAAAGAAGGCTGAAAGGCAGAGAGTGGAGCCAACCCCAGCAGTCGTGGAGGGGCAGGGGCCAAGAAGGTGGTAAATCCCCTGTTTGAGAGAAGGCCCCCAAATTTCGGCATTGGACAGGACATCCAGCCCCAAAGGGGCCTCACCGCTCTGTCAGGTGGCCCGGTACACGCGGCTGCATCTCTGTGAGCGGCCGGCAGTGCCTCCCGCCCTGGAGCCGTTCACCAGGCCTGGGAGCGCCAGACAGCCCCTCCTGCGTGGGCCGGCCCACACGTACGGACCGCAGACAGACAGACAGACAAAGCCAGCGAGGCGGCAGAGACTGTTGGATCAGGCTGGGGAAAAACTGCCAGCGAAGGGGACGTCCCCACCAAGAGGCCACCTGTCCTTTGAGCAGGGCTTAATACTGTCACCACGGTGGTGGAGAACAAGAAGGCTCAGCTGGTGGTGACTGCACACGCCATGGACCCCATGGAGCTGGTTGTCTCCCTGGCTGCCCTGTACGGTGAGGTGGGGCCTTCCCCCCTGCATTATCAGGGGCAAGGCCAGGCCGCGGCGCCTAGTCTGCGGGAAGACCTGCACCACGGTCACCTTCGCACAGGTGACCTCGGGAGACAAAGGAGCTCTGGCGACGCTGGTGGAAGCAACCGGACCAATTACAACGACAGATACGATGAGATCCGCCGTCCCTGGGGAGGCAACGTTCTGGGCCAAGCTGGGAAGGGCAAATGCTAAAGAACTGGCCACCGAGCTGGGCTGAGTATACACTGTTGAGTTTTCTGTACATAAAAGTAATAAAAATTCTCCTTCAAAAAAAAAAAAAAAGATTATCTGATGTATAAGAGGTACCCAGTGAATGGGCATGACCATTATTCTTGAAAGCAAAGGCCGAGAACTCCTCATTGTGAGGACTGAATGAGTGACGATCCCAAAGACTTAGAATGGTGCTTGAGATGAAGGAAGTGCGAGTTAACAGTAAATCACACGGCAGCTGGCCCCTCAGCAAGCCTCGCTAGCTCTACCTTCAGAGGCATCCTGAGTCCAATGGCTCCTCACCACGCCCAGCCTAGGTCTGCAATAGCCTCCCCCAGGAATGAGGTGCTAGCAGACTCTCCACTTTCAGACGCAGAAACTGAGGCATGGAGCGTTCAGTAATTTGCCCCAGGTGCACCCTGGGACATGAGGTGGCAGAACTGGGATCCATGTGGGGTGTGTGCTCTCAGCCACCCCCACATTGCCTCCTGTGCTCCCCGTCTCTCTCGGAGTGGCACCAGAGCTGGCAAATGGCTTCTTCTCACACTTCACTCTGGTCTCTGCTTAGATGTCACCTCCGGCTAAAGCGCTCCCCGGACCACCCTTTCTAAAATGATTCCCACTTTATTCTCTGACCCTTTTCTGCTGTAATTGTAGTCACAGATCCAACACTTCCTGACATGACATCATAAGGTCACTTGTTGGAATGTTTATGATATGTCTCCTGTCCCTAGAATCTCTGCCCCATGAGGACAGGGACTTTGTCGTCAGTGCCTGTAGCAGCCTGACCCAGGACAGCAGGGCAGTGAGTGAGTAAGTGAGCCCGAGGCAGCCCGCGTGCGTGGGGGCCTCCCCCACCAGGTCCAGGCTTGCCGTCTGGGGCTGCCAGGAATGTGTCCGCTCCCTGCACAGGAAGGCGCTTCTGCCCTCTGGGTCAACCGTGTGGCCCCATCTTTCTTTCTCTCTGGGACCCTGGGCCAGCAGGGCAGAGCCTCCGTTTCCTTCCCAGTTTCTTGTCCTCCTGCCCCTCCATCCGCCCCTCCAGCCCCACCGCCCTCCCATCCCCAGCCACCTGCAAGTGGGTCTGACAAATCCGTCCCCACCTGGGTGATAAAAGACGTGAGGTGTTGCCCTTGCCGAGGATATCTGCACCCCCGTGTCTGACTGGGTCAGGGTGTCACTTCCGAGACCAGGGTGTTTGAGGGAGACAGCCTGCCCTTCCTTCTCCCAGGCTGCGGGAGACAGGGTGTCCCAGGTGGGAGCATCCAGGGAGAGGAGGGATGGGTCCGAGTCACCTGGTGGGCCAGAGACAGGGACCTGGCAGACGCCAGCCAGTTGTAACGTCGCAGCTTCCCGCCATCCCACTGGATAGGCCTCATCCTTTCCTGATGCCCAGGGGGCCCGGCTTTGCTCCCAGGAACACCCCGAGCAAGCCTGAGGCTCCGCTTCGGGGAGTCCCCCCAGGGAACCCAGAGCAGAGGCCTTACCCATCTCTATCCCGCAGATGACCAGGGCCGCGATCACCGCGCCGGCCGACGTCCCTGCGAAGCGATGAGCTGTATCCAGCATCCGGGGGGCCAGGTCCCGCAGGGCGTCCACAGCCCCAGCCTGGTAGAAGGAGAGGAAGCCGCTGCCCGAGAAGGAGATGGAATGAGGGGTGTCTGGGTCCCCCTTGAACACCTGTTCCTCCATCTCCTCAGAGGCGGGGAGGAGTCACCCCTCAGCCGCAGCGCTGGCCTGCTGGAGCTGGGCTGCCCTCCTGCTGGAACTCGCTGCCAAGTGTCCCCGCCAGCCGGGAGCCTGGAATGTCGCCGTCTCTTCCCCGTCGGCTGGGACACCCACAGGTGGCTCAAGCCGGTGGTGCCTGGGCCCGTTGAGCTCTGCCGGGAGGCGGCCCCAAAGGCGGGTAAAGGGCCCCCGGCCCAGAACGAGGCGCAGACGTTCCCCCGGATGTGTGAGCAGCGTCTGGTCCGCGCGAGGGTCCCCCTCCGACTTCATTGCTTGGCTAGAATCATCTCCGGCTGGGAGCCCTCGGCCCTCTGCCCATGCTGGGCACGCCTAGGGGCGCCGCGGCTGCAGGCAGGCCCGGCCCAGAGAGGCAGCTACTGCTCAGCCCTCAGCCCAGCAGACTTCACACATCGAGTTGCAAAACTTCCGCCGATATGTATCAGAGGTGCCTCTCTCCCGGACGCGCTGTGGCAACGAAGGAATTAAATGCTGGCCTCCCGCCAGCAGGTCATGTCCCTCCCTGCAGGCGCCGGGCTGGCAGCTCAGCTCTGGTGTCTGAAGGGGACACTGTCCCACCACCCATGCCCCTTACAGTGTCACCCCTCCCTGGGCTCCTTCTCCAGGCCCCATATGGAATGTGTGCTGTGTTGCAAGAATTGTTTTTATTTATCCTTCTTACATAAGCTCCCTTTGCTTATTCACTTGTTGGTTCACATGTTAGGACTGGCCACAGGCGAAATTATAAAGGAAGACACGTTTGGCTTCGGGGCCCACGCCCATCGCCGCCTCTCCATCCTCACCACCTCTTCTCCCTGGCCCTTCACTGACTCACCGACCCTTAGTCAAGTGCCCTCTCACCCAGCCCAAACGTTCGTGCTCCGTGTCTCCTAAGCGTCTGGGGAGAACCTCAACTGAGATCTAGACCATTCTAAGTGTTTCTGGCTTCATACTGTATGTTCTTCCTACTTTGAGGTGAGGAATTTGAGATTGCACTATTTCACCACAAGAACGAACAGCTTGAGAGGCCAAATCTGGGGGCGCCAGGCCCGGGCAGAGATGTTTCAGAGCCCAGAGGGAAAGCGAGGTATCGCACGGGGACGAGGCTACCTCCAGGGTCACGGGTCAGCCTCTGGAGCCGAGCGGTGTGGCCCTGGAGAGGAGGGTCATCTTCACGGCCTATAGACTTCACAGTGAAATGGCACGGTCACATCTCTCCCCTCACCCCCAGACCATCCAGACGCAGGACTAGAATGAGAATCGAGACACCCAGACCCCTGCCCGGTCGCCAGTCCAGCTCCAGGCTCTGTTAGGGTGTGATAGCAAGGCTTCGCCACTCATCCCAGGGACTCCCAGCGACGTGGCTGGCCTCACTGGCTCATACTGGAATTCCGCAGCAAGGCCAATGCCCCAGAGGCAGGGAAGAGGGAGCTCTCTTTCCTGGCAGGTACTTCCAGGTATAGAATTGCCCCCCTCTGAGAAGAGACCTTTTGAGTCCATGTGTGTGTGACAGAGAATGTGTGTCCGTGCACGTGTGCCTGCGGGGACCTGAGGCTCGCTGCCGGGCGGGGATGGGGGTGCCGGGGTCCGCGCAGCTGTGGGAGCATGGAGACCCTACCTCCTTCCTGGGAAATCAGGTGAGCTCTTCCCAGTCGTCGGGACCGTCAGGAGTGGAAACACT
Organism: Lyroderma lyra; assembly: GCA_004026885.1. NCBI lineage: Eukaryota > Metazoa > Chordata > Mammalia > Chiroptera > Megadermatidae > Lyroderma > Lyroderma lyra. The sequence continues at coordinate 23,707 of PVJL010013157.1, read as the reverse complement.
GTCCCTTAACCCAGATGCGCCTCGGGAACAAGACAAGAGAATGTGAAATCGCCGGAGAGCCAGACAAGGGAGGGCTGAGGTTCCGGCCAGAAAAGCTGGGAGACCAGGCCGAGCCCCGGGGGCCGGGACCGCCAGCGAAGCTGTGTGGCAGAGCTGTGGGTTGTCGGGGGCGGGGTGGGGTTCAAGAAGCTGCAGCGAAGAGGGAGGGTATTGTGGCGAGGGACAGCACCAGCTGTCCCTTATGGAGGAGGGGTGGGGGTGCTGGTGGGCAGGGGCACACAGGATGAAGGGCTTTTGGACTGGACAGACATGGGCTGAATCCCAGCTCTGCTCTTTGCAGGCAATGTGAGCTGTGTAACCTCTCCAGGCCTCGGTTCTCCTCATCTATAAAAGGGACCATAGTGCCAATTCTGCACAGAGGTGGTAAGGGCTAAAGACATGACAACAATGCCTGGCATGTGGCACGTCTATTATTAAAGGTAGGAAGGGCCAAGGCTTCTGGAACAGATGGAGCAGGAGATAGAATGGGACAGAAAGGGAGGGTCGGAAGAGAAAGGCCTCCTCCATTCCGTCCGGGAGGAGCTGGACTTCTCGGGCAGGAGAGTCCTGAAGGGGCAAGGAGGCTGGACTGGAGGACGAGGGAGGAGGATAGTGCGGGTCCCCTGGGGATGCTGGTGGCTGGGCCAGGGCGGTGGTTGAAGGCAGACAAGTTAATGAAGCCGCAGCTGCAGATACTGTCAGGACCAGGGGACTGGTTGGATGGGCAGGATGAGTCACGGCTGAGGCCTCGATTTTAGCCTGGGGGCCGAGAAGGGTGGAGCTGCCTTTTGCTGCCTTGGAGAAACTGGGTGGAGGAGGAGTTAACTTTAAGATGAGTCTGAGATGACAGCAGGACAATGAAGCTGCAGAGGAGTGTTGGGGAGGCTTCAGAGAGGGGGACAGAGACACATGTCATCAAGGCAGCAGGGAAGGGTAAGCCTCTGGAGGTGGGCACAAGGTCGTGTTGATGGAAGACAACCTTGGACAAGTGTTCTCCTTCTGGGTCATCTAGCTATTTCCAATAAAATGGGAAGCAAGCCCACCTTGGTCTGCATGGGATTTGGGGGCTTGAGAAGGTGGGGGCCCGCCACCCGTTCAAGGACAGCACCTTGTCCTGACATGATCCCTGGTGTCCCCTCTGCTCGGATTAGGCCACCATCTTCACTGAGAGAACATCGTCTTCAGTTCTATGGGGACAGAGACAATGGAGGCCACAGCAGGTGCAGCGTGACTGCAAACAAGTGAACTAGAAAGTCACGATTGTAGGTGAGAAGGTCCCATAGGAGCATTTGATGTGTTCACCAACGCCGACCCTGGGAGGAACACTCTGCTCATCGGACCACGGGGCCAGCAGGGCTCGATGTTAAACAACTGAGAAGGCTCATTCCATTGCCCCTTGCTCTGGACGTTACACCCAACGCCCTAAGAACTTCGAGTGGGTAACGTCATGAGAGGGACACAGTCCCACATTTCTGCGTTGGACTTTTAAAGTCAGTTCAGAATCCTCTAAGGTCGGCATACCCAACCCGCAGCCCAGGATGGCTTTGAATGTGACCCTACACAAATTCGTAAAACATTATGACACTTTTATGCAACTTTTTTGTTTTGTTTTGTTTTTCTAGTTCATCAGTTATCATTAGTATTAACATATTTTATGTGTGGCCCAAGACAATTCTTTCAATGTGGTGCAGGGAAGCCAAAGGTTTGGCCACTGCTGCTCTAAGGTGTTTCAAACTAAGTTGACACTGTTCATTTGACGCATCAGCCCCTGAAAAAGTCACATGCAAGAAAATGAGACTGCTTATCACTCCAATTCCAGCCAGACAACCCAAAACGAATTTATAAAAGAACGCAGAGTGGAGCCTCCTAGGACACATCTCGTCTGGATTCCACGTTAGCCTTTTCACCACATTCTGCTGAAACCTTGTAAAATGCTTATTTAGAGAAGATCTTGGTTGTTACTTGATGTGAGAGAGCATGAAGGTCACAGCAGTGCCCAATCTTCCTGATGTTTAACCTGAACCTAACTGAGGACTAACTTCCAGTTTACAGTGGGTACAGAGCATGAAGGGACCATTAAAATGATGCCCCATGAAAACCAGTCAAATTGAAACTATAGGCATGCTGCTGGATACTGTTGTTGCTACAGAGCAGACATTCCTGGCCCATTTGTTCCTTGTGCACTTCCCTACACCTCAGCTAATGGCCCAATACTTGATTTCCCAGCCTCCCTTGTAGCTAGAGGGATCATGAGACCCAGTTCTGGCTAATGAGAAGTATGGGGAACTCTTCTGGGTAACTTCTAAGAAAGATTTTCCTCCTGGATGAAAGGAGAAAGGTACATAAAGAGGGTCCCTTTGGCCCCATCCCCCTTTCTTCCTGTCTGAGATGCTGTCCTGCAAAAACATGGTGCTTGAAGCTATGGCAGCCCCCGTGTACCCCTTAGGGGAAATATGACAGACACACCAAGTGTATGAGTTATCTACTGCTGTGTCACAAATTACCTAAAAACGAATACCTCGAAATAACGGACATTTATTATCTCAAACAATTTCTGGGATTAGGGATCCAGAAGTATCTTATTTGAGTAGTCCTAGCTCAGGGTCTCTCAGCAGCCAAGCTGATAGCAAGGGTTGTAGTCTTCTCAAGCGCCACTGGGGTGGAAGGATCCACTTCCAAACATACTCTCATGGCTGTTGGTGGGCATCAGTTCTTAGCTGGATGTTAATGGAGAGCTTCAGTGCCTTGTCATATAGGCCTCTTCATTGGGCTGCTCACAAGATGATAGCTTGCTTTTCCCAGATTAAGAGAGAGAAGGGATTTCAAGAGAGAAGGAGAGATAGATGAAATAAATGATAGATAGATAGATAGATAGATAGATAGATAGACAGACAGGGAGATAGATGATAGAACAAGAGAGAGTGTGAACCCAAGATGGAAGTCATAGTCTTTTTATAACTTAATCTCAGTCCTTCTGCCATATTCACACACACCCCCACCCCGACATTTTACCGAGGCCAAGGGCACACAGACTAACCCTGGTAATAAGTGCGAGGGGTATAAATACCAGAAGGTGGGGACCGTTAGGGGCCAGTTTGGAGGCTGCTTACTACAGAGTTCTGAGGACTGCAGAAGAGAGAGAGAGGAAGAGCCTGGGTCCTCGAGGAGATTGTTGAGTGACTGTACCAACCCTCAAACCATTTATCCTTCCTGTTATATAAGATAATTGAGTATCTTTATTGGTTAAGTTGTTGTTCATTTGATATTTGCTGCTGAAAACCTCATGACTAATGCAGGGACTATTAAATATTTCTAGTCAAATGTAGAAATATTATCTTGATAAGAACAAATAAAATGCCCTTTACTTTTTATTAAAGCAAGAGAAATACTTTAAGGTACAGATAGTTTGTCATTATAAGTGAAACAATTCTGGTTCATGAAGATTCTGAAAAATTTAATCTGAAAATTTCAGAAAATTTTTATTATAACTTTTAATAATTTTTAAATAATTTTTTATTATAACGTTTAGAAATTGTTTAACAACTATTAGTTTTGTCAAAAGAAAAAGAATATTTTTCTCTTCCTTATTCCTTCTGAAAAGTGAAGTGAGGTTCTGCTAATTAATTGAACAACCCTTCTAATGTAGCACTGGCCTTTTGAGGTATGTGACATAATTTTTGAGTACTTGATCAATATATAAGCATATCCTCTGTGGGGTGCAAGTGTTAACACCTTTCCTAAAAAGTCAGCAATTTAAAAAAAAATAAGACTTAAGGAGAGAGGAGAAAAACTTGACATATTTGAGATGGGGACAGAGCTTGCTGAAATTCTTTTATGTTGTCCTTTCATATGTCCTTGAGGTTATTCAGGCAGCCTAAATCATGCCTTCTTCTCATTATGAAATAGCTCAAATATACAGTAAAGTATTGAAAATAGAACAGCAAATATCATGTACCTACCAGGCAGACTGAACAAATCTTAACATTTCACCACACCTAGGTCAAATATTTGATTGGTTTTAAAGAAGTAAAGCATCACAGATAGAGGTGAGAAAGAAATGAAACATCGCAGATAGAGGTGAAACCTCCTTTGAACTCTTCCCTAATCTTCTCTCGCTCTCCTTCCCAGGAGAAGCCATGTCCCAGATTGAAGAGAATCTTTTCCTTCCATGTTTTTATATTTTTATTACACGAATATGTTTTATAAACTACACACAGTATTGTTTTGTAAATATTTTTAAATTTCACGTAAGCAAACACATGGATTTATTCTGTAATTTGTCATTTTCATTCAGTGTTGTGCTACCTGGCTCTAGTCTGTTTCACTTTACTCCTTTTGGTAGCCTATTATGAAACCATGAGACAATGTATTCGTCATTCTACTGACAGACATTCGAGTCATTTCCGACATTTCACTATAACCAACCCCCTTTGCATGGCATAGGAATTTCTCAGGCCACCATGTTGGTGTGTCAATTGTACCCACGGGATTTTAATTTATGCAGGTGATTAAAGATGACATGGAGAGGCTAATGGCATCGTAAGATTTGTATTATTTACATTTCTGGAGACAAGAGGGCATGCCATACCACACAGGGCCATGTGGGGAAACACCAGTTTTGGGCAGGAGGCAGAAGGGACAAGGGGAAAGCATGGCCCAGAGTCTCATTGTGTTTTCTGCGAGAAAGGCAAGGCAGGGCAGAGGAAACAGTTTAATTTGGCAGGTTTGAATAATGTCAGCTGGACTACAGAAGTGGGCTCTAGTGAGGTTGACCAGATGTCCTATTTTAAACGGGACAGAAAACAGCAGTCCTGTCCTGTATCAAAAGGTACGTCTGGTCAGCCTAGTCTCACTGGGCTAAATTCAAGGCATCAGTAGGCCGACCCTATGTACCATTTAAAACGGGACAGTACCATTGTTTTCTGTCCAGTTTACAACGGGATGTCTGGTCAGCCTATCTCTAGTTGTCTGGTTCCTGCCCTGGGTGATTAGGGCAGAGGAGTGTGGGAGCCAAACGGAGGAGGTGGTTTGTAGCAGGGCTCTGCATTGGCTAGCATGCATATGGAAAGGATGCTCCTAGCCCTTCCTGTCTCTAAGAATTGGGCAGTCTCCCCCAAGTCAGGGAGGCCACCAATGCCAGAGCATGGAGAATACACACAATAGGAAAATAGAGTTAATGCAGTGAGCCCTTCTTCAATTCTACTAGGTGGTGTCAAATTGCCCTCTAGAGCGGTTGTGACAATTTACCCTCCCACTGAGAGTTTATAAGAGATGTAACCACTTTGCTCCTCTTGGTAGTACCAGAATAACAATATTTTGCCAGTCTGAGGGGTATGAAATGCTATCCCATCGTTGTTAGTTGAGATTTTCCTGATTATTTGTGAGGCTGGTACCATTTCATTTGTCCATCAGTCATTCTGTTTCCTCTTCTCTGAATTGCTTGCTCTTAGCCTTTTCCCACTGGGGTGGGGGCAGTGTTTATCTTTCATTAATAATTTGTAGATGTTGGTCCTCATACTAGCTAATCTCCCCGTTTGTGGCTGGCTTGTCTTGTAACTTTTTAATGATGTCTTGATGGTACAGAAGTTTAAAATGTATTATTCTTTTCCTTTTTGATTTATGTCTTAGTGTCTTAAAGTCATAAAGATGCTCTCCCATATAAAATAGAGTCTTGGTTATTTAAAATGATTTAACCACCAAGCATATGCTATTTGTTCAGTCCCCATTGAAAAGCTGCAGGCTGGTGGGCAATTTGGCACCATCTATTTAAAAATAAATACTTGTAGAAATCTATCCTGCAGAAATATTCACAAGAGTCCCCCAAAGTATATGCACAGGGTTGGTGAATATAGCACCAATTGTAGTAGCAAAACCCTAGAAATAACCGGAGTATCTATCCGTGGAAAGCTAGTTGAATGAATTACAGTATCGTAATATAATGTAATTCTCTGTAGTCATAGAAGAGAATAAAGGAGGTCTGGATGTGCTCACATGGAAAATTCTCCAAGATATATTGGTAGGAAAAATTAAAACAAAACAAAACGTAAGGATCCAAGTAGCTATAATAGTATGCTACCATTTATATTGAAAATGAAGAAAGATTCTCTATGCATATGCCCATAAATTTTCAGAAATAAAACTACCAAGAGTGGTTATTTCTGAGGAGGGGGACCAAGGTCTGAGGGTGGGAGGGAAACCCATTTTTCATTGTTGATCTTTTGTGCTGTTTTCATTTACTGCCATTACAGCAAACAAAGCAGAATGGCTGTGGATGGTCCCATTCGTTGTAAGCTGCTATTTGTTTTGGCATTTGAAAAATTCTGAGGTGAAGAGGGCCTTTCGTTCCAATAGCTGAGAAGAAATTGAATTATTAGCAATGGGGCAGGAGACTGGGCATTAGCCGGACAGTTTTATTACATGTGCTCTGTAGCAGGTCTGAAGGCAGAAAGGGCAGCCTTCACAGCGGCTCGCTGGTTGATGAGATTCAGGCTTGCCATTGTTTGGGGTGGGTGGGGGTGGGGAAGACTACGAGGAAGGTGTCTGTGAACCAAGAGGAGGGGTGGGGAGAAGTGGGGGATGGGGGTTGCTTGTGGAATGCGAGTGGGGTGAGGGGACAGAGGATGGAAGGTGGGGCAGGTCTGAACCAAGAGGCTCCCTCCAAGTAGGTCCCTGCAGCCACCAGCTGTCTGAGTTCTGTGGGTTCCGCCACTTGAGGCTCTGAGTCTCTGCACTGTGTGGCTCCAGGGTAGCATGAAGCTTTGCACCCCTTCCCCCAGTGGAGGGGGACAGCACCCCTCCCCCAAAGCTTCTAGCAGAAGAAGGAAGAAAAAGCCACGCTCAGCCTAGGAAAATGCTCCTGCAGTAAAGCGGAGAATTGGAGGCGTTTCTTGTTTACCCTCTCTGAGATTTAAGAAGAAAGGAAAGGGATTATTGGGTCAGCAACCTTAGAACAAAGACCAAGCGTGCCCTAGGGTTCTGTCCCACTGCCTTTCCCTGGGCAGCACAGAGTACCTTATTTTGCCATGTATTTTTGGCCCAAATTTGTGATGCAAAAATAAGGATGTGTATTATACATAGGTAGTGCTAATTTTGTGCCTATAGAAATGTTTTTAATTCTTTTATTGCATGAGTTAAAAGGGTAACTCTAGATATCAATAACGATATTTGTATGCAAAATAATATGATAATCAGGTTTTTCTATATAGAAAAAATTTTATACATAAAATTTCTTGTATCTTGTAATCTGTTCTTGTGTTTTGTAATTATTTGTTACATAAAATTTCTTGTACCATAATATGTTAAAAAACAAACGCTAAAATTCCTTTATAATACAAAAAAGCAAGTAACTACACATAAACAAATAAAAAGTTGGATTAAAAAAATTAAACAAAAGATTTCTTTCACTGAAAGTTTGGGCCAAAAACCTGGGTGTGCATTATATACGGCAAAATACGGTAGCTGGGTGGCGGCCGGCTGTCTGGGTAGATTCCACCTGTGTCAAGTTACTTTCTGTCTCTGTATCTGTAAAGTGGAAAATAAGGATATTACCGTAGTGGGTTGACCTGGCACATGGTAAGAGCTTACAAAGTGCTAACCATTATCATTCTTTTTTTATTTAAATCATCACAGCTGGGGCCCTGGGCTGTGACAGGGTCAGCACGTGGAGAGCTGTTTGAGGCGCATGCCCCGCACCTGATGAGTGCGCTGTCGCCCAGCTTATTCACACACACTGGCCAGTGCATGCAGGTGGATCCATCGTCACAGTGTTGCTCTCTTCTCCCCAGGTGGGAGCCAGCTTACACTCAGAGGCTCCTTGGGGAGATGGGAATGCTTCCGCACACTTACTTATTTCCACAGCTGCTCCCCCTGGTTGACTGTCAGCCCCTTGGGGGAGATAGTGGGTACATAGAAGGATACAAGTCATGGTTGTCAAATAAATACTTGTTGAATGAGTAAGTGGTCATCACCTGTTCCTTGTCATGGCAACACTGGAAACGACCTAAATGCTCAACAACAGGAAGTTGGTGTTAAATTGTGGCGCACTCACCCCATAAAACTGAACTGGAAGGATAATTATGGCGATTCTATAGAAAGACAGAGAAAAGCTTGTGATGCAATCTTAGAAAAACAAAAGAAATCACAATGGTCTGGACATAATGGGGATCCATCTTGATGATACTTTTAAGTGAAAAAGCAAAGTTCAGAAAAGGGAGTATAAGAAGCTGCCATTTGTGTTAAAAGGAGCAAAGAATGTAAGATGTCACTTGCAGTTGTAAACGTGAACCTGAGCAGCCCACAAGACTGAAAACACAGGGCCTCTAGAGAGAGGACTGAGAGGTGGACAGTTAGGGGACAAGTCACTGACAACACTTTTGTACCTTCTGAATGTTGACACATGAGCATGTTTCTGATCCAAAATCAAATAATTTAAGATACTTCCTGGTACACAGCGAAGTAAAATAGAGTGATGTATTTTTTTCTACTATATTCCTCAATTCTAAGGTACTTGTCCCCCGCCCCCTGCCACACACACACACACACACACACACACACACACACCTTGAGTTTCTGATATTATTACCAGACAATGGGCCCTTCTTGGCACGGTATCCAGGTTCTTGATATCCTGAACAAAGAATTGAGTTAGACACAGAAATAAAGTTGTGAAAAAATAGTTTATTAGATGTAGAAAGCACATTCCAAAGGGTAGGAGCGGGTCTGAGCAAGAGAGTGGCTCAAGGGCCCCGACTGATGAGGCTCTAGTGGTTTTACTCTCTTTAGTTGTAAGGGATTACATCTACCTGGGCATGGACCTTTTGATTGGAATCTTTGATTGACAGGGGGCCATTACATTGCCTTCTTTTAACTGCACATGTTCTTTCCCAGAATTCAGTCTGCTGTAATGACAGGAATGAACTTCCGGGCAGTACTATTTCAGTAGGTGTAATGAGGCTCAGGTGGAATGGGGGTCATTGTAACCCGTACTGCACAGGCACTAGTAACTGGCTTAGTTTGGCCTGTATCAATATCAGGATATATTTCAGAATCAATGGACATTTTTACTAGTTTCTGATGGTTTTTATTTTTTCCTAAAAAGCTTTTACTGAATCAATGTTGAATCTTAAAATGGATGAAATTTCGGAATCGAGGAAATATAGCACATAAACATGTGGCATGTGAAAAGGGACTACAGCAATGAAAACCATTGTCTGATGAGACTGTGGGGATTTTTCTTTTTCAAAATGATCCTTGCTGCTGTGTTTTCAATGGTTTTGTAAAAACATATTTTTAACTGTTTTTAGGAGACAATGGTTTTAGAGGAAGACATTCCCTACCACTACTGTCTAGGTAACCTGTTAAGCAGTAAACCCATGCAAACAACCAATTTCTTAGTTTAGTTTAGCTTAAATAATCAAACCAAAGCCCGCGGCCCTAAGTGTAGCTGTGCTTCCAGGGTTACCCACCTTCTAGAAACAGTTTGTCAAAAACTGAGACAACACTCACTTGGCCATGCAGTTGCTTCAGAACCTCGAGTTTTGGTCCAAACCATTGCTGTGGTTCACAGAATGGTTGTTGATTGGGAAATACTGATAACACCCAATGCCCATTGGCCAGGCTGCCATGGTGGTGACATGCACCGAGTGTTGTGACCAAAATGTGACCTAGGAACTTTGCTGCTTCCAGTTCAGGCCAGTGTCCTGGGTATACCCTGCAGGACCCCATTCTGACACACATTCTGTTGATAAAGGATTTCTTACTCAAAGGAGTAAGTTTAAGAAATATGGTGGGTGAGGTCGGGATACGTTGGAGGTCCACAATGCAAACCTCTGTATTATAGGCCCTGAAAAGTCCTATGTGGCAAGTTCCATTGGTTTCCAGCTTAACAGTCACTCCCACCTTTTCCCTGGCTATTCAAACCCTAATTCTGTTTGCCCTCTTCAGGGCATCCTTGTCCTTCAGGGTAAACAAGTCCCAGAACAAAGGGGATTAAAGAGGAGCAGATGAATACAATTCTGGCTAATAAAATAGAGAATCATCTCCTGGGGCATTCTGAGAAGGTCTTTGGTCTTTAAAAAGAGACTAACAAAAATTCTGCATTTGGTAATGGCTGAGTAGCTCCTATTAAACCTCCAAAATGACACAATTGTGAAAGGCAACTATGAAGACACTGGAGACAGATCAAAGCACACAGACAATGGACAGGAGTCAACACTTGAAAGAAAGGAATAACACTGGATACATTTTTTTTTTTTTGTAGGTTTTTTTGTTTGTTTGTTTGTTTGTTTGTTTTTGCCTGAGGGAAGGACCTAGTCAGAGACTGCGGGTGGTTAAAATGAAGTTAGAAGCCCACAGTAGTACTGGAGTGAAAAGCCAGAGGACAGAGGCCTGGTGACCACGTGGCTGGAAAGGAAGGAAGGAAACCCTGGAAAGGACAAGGAACCACAAAAGCAGAGCCCCACACTCTGTGTAGACTCTACTCAAATATCTGATCCCCAGCATGTGCAGGAAAGCTCGAAGGAGCGCAAATCAGCCTAAAAGACCTAAACTGAGGTTTCAGTTCTCATCTACCAAAGAGGAGATAATCTATGTAGTTTGAGAGCTCTGCCAAGTTGACTGCCCGCCCACACAAATACACACAAAACACAATACTCTTCAGAAGAACAAGGGGGATCCAGAGCCTCTACAACATATCATTTGCTATGTTCAGGATACAATCCAAAGGTAGTTGACATTAGAAGAAGCAAGAAGATGTGACCAATACAAAAGACCAAGACAATCCATGGAGACCAACCTCAAGATGACCCAAATGTAGAAATCAGCAGACAAAGATTCTAAAGCAGCTATTACAACTATGTTCGAGAATATAAAGGAAAACACACTTGCCATAAATGAACAGATAGGAAACCTCAGCAGAGAAACAGAAACTATAAGAAGACCATAATGGAAATTCTAGAACTGAAGAATACAATATCTGAAAGAAAAAGATTAAGAAAATAAACAGCTGATATTTTGTCTTTGGCCATCATAAGGATATTATGCTTATTTTACTATCGTCATGTTCTGATCATGAGGAGAGCTCACCTGAGGGTGAGGCCCAGGTGCTGCACATGACAAAGCAAGAAGGTGGAAAGGACCTGGGTCCTTGATGATATCATTGGGCCACTGGGTCAGCCAAGGCAGGAACTTTCCTACTGCCAGCCTTCTGGCATGGGAAGAAAAACAAATGCCCTTCTCTAAGGAATTTCTGTTTTGGGTTTATGTTACTTATATGAGAAAGAAAGCATCGTAATTTATAACACTCTGCAGTAAAGAACTTGGCTTAATTTTGTTTAGCCAAATTGATGTGAACACATCTTTTTAAACTAATATCCATTGAAATGTCAACCACACTTAGGCAAGTCCCATGTTGACTCTAGTTTCTACTATCGAAAATCAGTGCCGTTCAATTATATCACCTGTAGAAGATTGAAGGCCACAGGCTGTTTGGACCACATACTATGTGGGACTGAAGTTTGCCAGGAATCTACTATTAGAAAATGTCACATCTGTCAATTGCTGTAAAGTGTTTGAGTAACAGCATTTCATACCCCAGACCTACTGAACCTAAGATCTGCAGTTTAGCAGGACTCCTAGGTGATTCATATGCACCTTAGAATTTGAGAAGAACTGGAAACAATAAACTACCATATAGGTGTTAGCTGCCTTATTATTAATGAAAAAAACTAATAATAATTTTTTAATTTGTTGTCAGAGACCTCATATAATCATCTCATTTGGTTTTCACAGCAATACTGAGAGTTTTTAAACCCCTTTTTAATAGAAGAGGACATGAACTTCAGGGAAGTAAAAATACAATTATTAGATTGTGTTTTGTTAGTCCTGTGGTTGGGGGAAAGTTCGCCAACTCATCGTTCAGATACTCGTAGTTTTTGATGACGCAGACATTTGGTGTCTAGCCGAAATGGTAGGGAAGCCCCTGCCATGCCTTTGAACAAACATCCTTTTCCAGTCTCTATGAGGATTGTGCTCCTCTCTCAATGTCCAGGGCAGTCCTGCCCCTCGGGAGGAGAGAGATGACAGGGCCCAGAGAGGTCTCAGCCCATGTGGGCAGCCTGAGTCAAGGCTGAGGGCTAAGTAAATCCAACAGCCAGGATAATGGACTCCTGGCCTGGGAAGCCAGATGGGTCCGTACCTCAGCCCTGCAAGGACTTTCTCATTCCAAACCCGTTAGGATGGCCCGTTCTAATCAAAGGACCAAGACCAGGTTGAGAATAGGCTGTGATTGAAAATAATTGGGGATTCGTAAGAAAAGAACAGAAGCATTTATTTCTCAGAAACTAAGGTCTATTATTTAAATCTAAAATTTTATTTTTTAAAAACAATTCATAATATTGGATTATTTACTTGTTTTACTATTTAATGGTTACTCTTCTTTTCAATTGTTTGATAAAAGGTTATGATTTTGTTTTGTTTTGTTTTTTTTGTTTTTGGAAAAGAGGGGGAAACATTGCTTTCTGGCTCAGTGACAGTATCTACAGTGCAAATCCCATATTCAGACCATCTGAGCTCAGAGCAGGAGCAGCAGACCCAAACTGTAAGTAACCCAAGATGGAAAGGACAGTCCTGAGGGCTAAGCTCGCAAGGTGAAACAGCCGTCACAGGTACTACATTCTTCCTGAGTCAGGTGATCCAGTCTCACAGGTTTAATGTTAACATTTTCATATGCAACGATGGAACCATTTCGGAAAGCAATGTGGCTATTTATGGAGAAGCATACGTAACAGTTATGTCTTAGGCGGGGCTGACCATTTTCAATTTTTCTTGGAATCCGTGATTGTACTTCTGGAAATGTATCCTCAGGAAATCTAAGGTGTTAAAAACTCTAACCAGAGAGCTCGCCACAGCCCTATGTTCAATATTCAAACTCTGGACATGCATAGCCCCTGAGAGCAAGGGAATAACTGACCTACAATGTATCCACCTAATAACGTATTAAGTAGCCTTATTTGAAATGATGGTTATGTTTGAAGTATATTTCATATAGAACTGGATTGTCCTCTATTGGCGTTCCATCTATATATGACAATGGTTGCAAGAGAGTTAAAAATAAAAGTTGTAAGGCAAGGATTATTTGTGAAGTACTAGCTATAAAATTTGGTCTCAGATAAATTAGGGGTGGGGGCCTGCCTAGACCATCATCACCTCTATCCGTCCAGGTCCAAAGCCCAGCCGTGCCCCACAAAGCCGCCCGACTCCTCGGCCCACCGGCCCTCCTCACAGCTCTGCCCGCACACAGGGGCCCGGCATAGGCCGCCGTGTACAGCGGTGTTTTCATTCAATATGTGTCTCTCCCACCGGGGCCTTTGACATTGGTGACTGAGGTTTTAGACCCCTTTTATTCTATATAGCACACCCCTCAACCCCTGGACCCAATCAATCACCAAGTCCTATTGATTTTCCTACCTACTTTCCCTCAGTTCTAGCCCTTCCTCTCTATCCCTACCATTAAGGCCTCTGTTGAGGGCCTCGTCCTCTCTCATGTGGATTCCTGCCACATTGTAGCTATGGACACTGTATCAGTTAGGGTGCCTGGAGCTGCACGTAACAGAAAACTCAATGCCCAGTAGCCTAAACAATGGGGAAAGTCTGTTCTTTTTATTGGGGAGAAAAATCCTTCCCAGAAGGCCCCTCAGAAGACCCTCCCTCGGGGTCCACTGGCCAGCAGTGGGCGGCACACCCCCCATGCCTTAGCCGCAGGGGACGCTGGGAAAACCATGCTAAGGCATTTTCAATCTCTAGTGCGATGTGGGCTTTGTCAGAAGGAAGAAGGGCGAAGGGTAGGAAGCAATGGTGTCTACCTCAAACTGCCTTCTTGGGTCTCCTCACCTCTTTAATCAGTTCCCAACATTGCCATCATTCATTCATTCATTCATTCATTCATGATTCATCCAGTGGATTAGTCAAGTTCAGCTAGCTTATGTTCCAGTAACAAACAACCTTCAACTACCAGTAGCTTGGAATAACAGGGTTAATTTTCACGGGCCACAGAAGCAGGGGGAGAAACAGCATGGAGATCTCCATCAGCTCGTACCTGCTTCCACCTGAAATCGCTGACATTTTATGGGCTGAAGGAAGCTGTACCGCCACACCTGGCTTCCGAAGGGCATGAAAGTGAGATCAGCCCTCGTGCAGGCTGATCAGTCCCAATAGTCACCAAATATTGAACAAATATTTACTGAGCATTGACTATGTGCTAGGTGAAGAGTTGGAGATGTGTCGGTAAGCAAAACAAGGGATCTGTCTTGAAAGCATTTACAGTCTACAAGGAATAATCTACCCCTTTCTTTATGCCCTTTTGCTACCAAATAAAGACTTAAATTGTACCACCTCTCCCATTTTTATTGCATTTACAAAAACCTTGGCTGTCAGCCTGAATAGACTGTAAAACTTTAAAGATGTCTTACCTCTTCTTATAAATTTAATACCTGGAATAGTGCCTCGCATTTGTAGAAACTTAATAAATGTCTGTTGAATGATGTATGAGGTAGGATGAGCTCCGCTACCAAGAACAGGAGGCCCAGCTGACAGGGGCTTAAACGGAATTTGTGTTTTCACAGAGAGTGAAGTCTGAGGCAGCCAGCAGCTACTGTGGTTGGTCTCTCTGTTCAACAATGTCACTCAGGACCCGGCTCTTTCCAGGCTTAGGCTAGGACCAGCTTGGCTTATTTACTGGCTTTGCCTCCTTGTGATTGGGCCTCATGGTCACAAGACTGCTGCCACTGCTCTGCATAACATATTCCTATTTAAGGTGGGAGAAGTAGAAGGGGCAGTGCACCCTCTGCTGGTGACCTACCCTAGAAGCCACCCAGGAGCTTATGTCTCATGGCCAAAACATGGATCACATGGTCACCCCAAGCTTTGAGTGGGGCTGAGAAAGATGGGTGGATTTCCAGTCTCTGTGGTTGGAGATGGCAAAGGCAACCGACTCTGGGTGGTGAGCACATAACACAACACACAGGTGATGCACTGTAGGATTGTGCACCTGGGACCCATGTGATTTTTACTACCCTATGTCACCCCAATAAATGTAACAATAAAAAAATAAAGAGGCTGAGATTAGAGTGATAAAAAGGGCACTGAGTCTGGGCGGTGAGCACACAACACAACACACAGAGGATGGAATGTAGAATTGTGCACCTGGGACCTGTGTGATTTTTACTAACAGTGTCACCCCAGTCAATTTAACAATAAAAAATAAGTAAAAAGATGGGGCTGAGGACGTTTTGGGCAGTCAACCGAAAAGGTTCATCGCAAATGACGAGTATGTATGTGCTCAATAGACACTTACCTGGTGGAAGTTCACGTTTTGATGATCTGGTTCTTCGCCGCAACACCTGTGAGGAGGTATCATCAGTCCCTGTTTTACATATGAAGAAATCGAAGCCCAGAGCAGTTAAGCAACTTGTTCAACGTGTTCACTTACCAGCTAGTAAATGACAAAACTGGGGTTTGAACACCACTGTCTGAGCCCAGAGTCCATGTTTCCATCCTAGAACTTCAGGCCAGAGAGCTCATCTGACCCAGCCTGTTCTTTCATGGTGCTGAGGCCCAGAGAGGGGAGGTAACCAGCTTGCGGCGGCCCAGCAGGCCCCGGGCCCAGGCGCCCCTACGCCCAGGCCGTCTCCATTGAGAAACCTCACATGAGTTCGCCGACAAAAGGCCACACTTGGGATCCTGTGGACAATTCCATTTTTTTAAACAATGTATTTGACTTAAGGTTTGGCAAATTAGAACAAGTTGTTTCCTTTCTTTGGAACCAAAGTGTGATGGTTCGTTGGTGCCAACTCTCTCGCCCGTCTCAGGGGGAGCTCCAGCCTGTACTTTTCAGTCCTTCGGTGCTAAGGAGAAGGAAAGACTGGAATGGGCAGGGGGTCTCGGGGGGCCTTCCCGAGATGACTTCAAACTCCAAGCTCCAGACCCCGGAATGCCTTTGCTAGCAGCGTTGCCCTGGGCAGCACAGCTTTGGGGAGCCCCCAGGCGGAGTAGGGTGTGCGTGCTTCCAACCCCCCTGCTCTGGCCACGGGCTGTGGGGTCCCGTGACCGAGGCCCGCTGTGGGAACGAAGTGGAGCGAACGTACAGAAAGGCACCGGCACCAAACGGGACTCGGTCACCCTCGTCCTCGGCTACCTCCCCTTCGGGCCTGGGGCCGGAGCCAGCACCCAGGTTACCGGGCAGCAGCCCCCTTGCCCACACCGCGTCCTGTTTCAGAAGCCTCGAGTTCCTTTGTCGGCAGGACTCACACCTTTCAGGGGAAAACGTGCGTGTGAACCAAAAAGTCATTTTGGTGTGGCATTGAAGACCTTAGAGGGCAAAGGTGATAAGCAGACTCCTGAATCACACCAGAGGTTTGTCACTTCCTAACTATGTGCGGAGTTGTGTCACCGCCTTGTGACTCAGTTTCCCTCACAATGCAATGGGGTTAATAACAGTGACCACCTGAGGGGGTTGTTGTGGGGATTAGATGCAGGAATGTGTGCAGGGAGCTGCGAACTGTGTGTCACAGGGTGAGCACACCATACAGGTTCGCCGGGGCCTTGTCAGCCTTCCATCTCTCCCACAGCGCTTTGCATCAGAGCTCTAGTGTGGGTTAGATACAACATTCCCTTGGCTTCTTTTAAGGGTAAGGACAATTGGGCAAATGACCGCATGTGACAGCAGAGTGAGGTGGCCTAGCTGCAGTAGCAGAGAGCCCAGGACTTCAGGGCAGGAGACCTGGGTTGGAGCCGGGCTCTGCCAGGGGTCCCCATGTGTCCTTCTTTCTCCAGGCTTCAGTCCCCTGCTTGTAAAATTTGGTGATTGGAAGAGGTGACGGGTCAGGTCATTCCTGGCCTCAGGTGTCCTGGCTAATCACGGCCACCGAAATATCTTCATGGAAGCCTTAAGTAACCAAGACTGGCAAGGGTTTATTTAATAAAGGTTCAGAATCCTGTAATTTGGATTCGAGAATGTAAACTCTTTTAAGATCTCTCAGATCAAAAAGAGCCAGTCCGGAAAGAATAGCAGCCTTGTCCTTGGGCACTTGGGAGTCCCCGGGCCTGTCCACCTTATCTGGGTCTTCCCATCCTCCTCTTGCCTGCCTTGGACACAATCTGACTTCCACCCTCCACCTCTTCCCCTGGAAGACGACTGTAAACGAGCTCTCAGATTCTTCTCCACATTCTGAAATTCATTCAACAAACATAGCATTCACTAAGCGTGCACCAGGCACTTTTCTGGGGGTGGAGGTGGGGAACAGAAGACAGTCCCTGCCTCCTGGGGCACTGGTGGGGGCAGACTGAAGTGAAACACAAGTAGGAGCTGTAGCCCAACAGGTAGACTGGCGGAGAGCTGGATTTACTGGGCTGGGGTTTTGCAGAGCGAGTATGATCTAGCAAGCTCGAGGTGTGGGAGAGGAGGAGGAGGACAAGAATGGAGCTGTAGTAACTAACTGCGGAGTTAGAGGCTGGGAAGGCAGGGGAGGAGGGACTTGCAGGGGGCAGGGCAAGGTGGTAAGGTCAGTGGACTGGGGTGCCATGTGGGTGAAGGCTTGAAGGAACGAGCCGGAAGGAGGTTTGAATGTGGAATTTTTGGCGGGCCTGGAGCTTGTCCCCAGGTGGGACAGAGTAGGACCAAGGAATCAGGAGGCCAAGACATCGGTGGATCAGGCAGAGGGACGGCGGGTGGCGGGATGAGCTGGAGGGAGGGCGGTGAGGTGGGAGCTGAGACCCTCGGGGGATCCCTAAAGCAGTGACAGCAGTGACAGCAGTGAGCGCTGGGGTTTACGAAGACATAGTCGTGCAATTTAATGTTACATTTGGGGAAAACCTCTTCCATTTTTGTAGTAAGAGCTACAGAAAGGGAGAGAGCTGTTTATGTCAGCATTAATTGAGAAATCCTGGGAGCGTCTTGTTTCCTCAAGGATCGAAGCTGCCGGCCAAGGCGCACGGGCCTGCCTGGCGATCGTGAGCGGCCCTGCACTGGCGGGAAGGTGTCCAGTTCTTGATGGGTAAAGGAACTTCCTGCCATCCCTGAACTACCAAGGAGGTAGCCACTGTATCAACAGAGGCTTGAAATAACAGCATTATGATACTTCATTAGTATCATCTATCGAAAGCCATTGATTGAGAGGCAGTGTGTAGAGGAGTTTAAAAACATGGGCTCTGCCTGAGTTTAACCCCCCGCTCTGCTCCTTACCATTCATTTAACTCCCCTGCATGACCAGGACACCGTATTTTGCCCTGTGGAATGCACACGTTTTTGCCCAAATTTGTGAGGGAAAGATAAGGAGGTGCATTATACATGGGCAGCACTAATTTCCTATCTATATAAATGTTTTAAATTCCTTTATTTATGCTTATAAGTTAAAAGTGTAACTGTAGAAATCAATAATGATATCCATGTGCAAAAAAATACCCTGGAATACAATCATCAGTTTTTACAAATATAAAAAACAATTTATACATAAAATTTCTTGGACCTTGTATCTGCTCTTGTGTTTTGTAATTATTTGTTATGTAACATTTCTTGTACCATAATATGTTAGAAAATAAATGCCAAAATTTTTTTGCAACACAGAGAACAAGTACCTAAATATAAACATATAAAAATTTGAATTAAAAAATTAAAATGAATGCTTTCTTTTCCCTGAAAGTTTGGGCCAAAAATATGGGTGCTTATTGTACATGGGAATGCATTATACACAGCAAAATCCTGTAATAATAGCATCCATCCCTTCTGCTTCTGAGAAGTAAATGAGCTAACATGTATAGAGACAGTTGCCTTGGCTGTGTAAGGACTCAAAAAACTGTTGGCCAGATATTCTAATCTTTTAAATCTTTGTTGGGAGGGGGTAAAAAAGAAGAAGAAACAAAGAAACAAACAAAAGAAAGAAACAAGCCAAACAGGCTCCGAAGGCCCTGTGCCATTAGTATTGCTGTGTGTGGAAAACCAGCCAGCAAGCAAGCTGAGACGGGCCTTTTTCCTCTGCCGCTGAGTGGCAGTGTGGCCCAGGGGCAGTGGGACCGTGCTGGGAGGAGCCCTGGGTTTCCACGACTCCTCAGCCTATCAGGCCAGGTCAGGTGGCCCGAGGCAAGGCAGGGTGTCCCAGAGCCTCAGCCTGCCCACCCGTGAAGTGGGAATGATCATTCTACCAGGCCTACACAAGGTGGCCTTGAGGACCAAATAAGGACATGTTTCATGAAGGTGAAGGGTAACTCAATGGAAAAGTGGGTGCAATTCCCTGGTGCTGAGTGCCTGCCCCCTTCCCAGAGAAGTAGCCAGAAGACAGGACATACACCCAGTTAGCCAGAGCCAATGGGAGAAAGCGTTGGGGTGGGTAGTCATGGTTCAGATTACAGAAGGAAGAAGTGTTTTTACGGTTGAGTCTACGAGCAGATTTGGAGAAAATATAACGAATGGTGCTGAGTGTGGTCAGCTGTTATCCAACAGATGTTCCTGCTCATGCAAAGTGACCTGAGGTCACAGCTTTCACTGTAGAATGGTTTATAGCTGCATCCTAAGTTCAGAAGCCCCTACCCATCCACCAAAGAGAAGAGGGAGTGAAGACCGTATTTTGCCGTGTATAAATGCACTCCCATGTATAACGTGCACTCACGATTTTGGCCCCAACTGTCAGAGAAAAAAACGTTCATTTTTAATTTTTTAATTCAGATTTTTATTTGTTTATATTTAGGTACTTATTTTGTTATTATAAAGGAATTTTAGCATTGATTTTTTTTAACATAGTATGGTACAAGAAATTTTATGTAACAAAAAAATTACAAAGCATAAGAACAGATACAAGGTATAAGAAACTTTATGTATGAATTTTTTTAATATAAAAAAACCTGATTATCTTATTCCAGAGCATTACTTTGCATATGGATATTATTATTGATGTCTAGAGTTACATTTTTAACTCCTAAGCATTAATAAAGGAATTAAAAGCATTTATATAGATGTGAAATTAGTACTATCCATGTATAATGTGTATCCTTTTTTTCCCCTCACAGAGTTGGGCAAAAAGGTGCGTGTTATACACAGCAAAACATGGTATATGGGCTATAAAGCAGAAACAAAAAAGGTCTTTGTGAACTGATGTGGAAAGACTGCCCGGAAATACTAAGTGAAGAAAGGAAAAACACTACCATAGGCTGCTACTATTTGTCCAAAAAAGCAGGGGAGAATATTTATACAACATATGTATTTATACGAGTATATGCATAGAATATTTAAAACTAGTTACAGGAAACTAGTCCCATTAGCTGTCTCTAGGAAGGGAAATGGCGACACAGCGGTAGGAAGAGGAGTATCACTGAATATCTGTCTGAACCTTCTGATTTGAGATGTAGAAATGCGGTGCCTATGGTGGGGGAGGGGAGAAAGGGACACTGTGTGGGTTCGAGACTCAGGTGGATGGATCAGAATCCCCCTTCCACCACGTTCCGGCTGTGTGACCTTGCACAAAGTACTCAGCCTCTCTGAGGGTCAGTTTCTACATGAAAGGGACATGATATATGATAATACCTGCAAGCCACGTGGACTACTGCCAGATTGAGACCAATGACTTTAAAGCACTTGGATGGAAAATGGTTGCTCTAGCTGTTTAACCAGCTGGGGCTCCACACTCTCCAGATCAGCTTCCAAACTTCCTGGAGGACACATGCAGTTTGCCTTTTCCTTTCACACGCAATGCCCCAGGCACCCAGCCCATGGGAGTCTCTGTGCGTTCAGCATACCAGGTCAAAAAACAGCATGCGTGGGAGCAATTTCTCAATCCGTTGAGATTTTGCTTCCCGGGAATTGTCAATTTGGCTCAAATAAACTCTTACAAGCTTTACAGAAAGAAGTGTGTGTGTGTGTGTGTGTGTGGTGCCCTAAGTCAAATGCAATAAAATGCTACCTCCCAGGGAAAAACCCTGCAGACCAGCAGCTGGGCTCTCTGGTGACCAGGATGCACTCTACTGAACCCCACACCCCTTCACTCTGGGCTGCACCTCCTGACTCCGTTGAAAAGGTGTGCGTCTGAATTACTGGTGCAGATCAGATTCCCGGGCTCACCCCAGGGCCTCTCTGTGCCCAGGTAGGCCTCCAAGAGGGAGCCCCAGTCCATCAGTCCCACACCCTCCATGTCTCTCCCCAAACTACTCACCGGTCCGCAAGCACATCCAAACCTTTCTGCCTTCCCCCTCCACACTTCTGATTTTGAGGATCTCTCCCTCAAGAGAGAGATTTCCGCACTTGCCTGAATGGTGCCTGGTTACACAGATTCAGCTCAAATATCTGCTCCCCCAGGAAGCCCCTCCACTTTGGGCTTCCTTCCCCTTCCTCCCATTGCTCCCAGACCCTGAATTTTCATCTGTCATAGCATCAAAACTGTGACTCGCAAGGGCGTGAATGTGAGGTTCTTTGTCAGCATCAGCCCCACCTGACCCGAGTCCCAGAGAAGAGTTCCTGTCCTCGTTTTATAAAGTGAGGCTCAGGGACATGGGGGTTTGCCTGGGGAAGTACAGCTAATAGGTGCTGGGCTGGGGTTTGTCCCAGTCCTTCTGGTTGCTTTTGTGTCTACGTCACCCCGCCCCCTCGGAGACCACACACTCTCTCAGGGTGGCCATCAGTTTCCCCTCCTCTCCTTCAGGACCAGGCAAAGTCCAGCCCCTCAGGGAATGCTAACTGCTGAGATGGGGACGGTCATAGCAGGAGAGGCCAGGGTGTGGATCATTCCTGAGGAAACTGTGTGGAGGTGGGGGTGACAGTGTAGGGGATGGGGTTGGTTCTGGGCTGGTTCTGGGCTGGTTCAGAGGGAAGGAGGGGAAGGTGAACGTCATCATCTGAGAGCAAAGATGGTGTGGTGAAACAAGACAGGGAAGGTCTGGTTCCCACCTTGGGGAAGTTGAAGAATTAAAGGAATTTGCCGTAAATAGACAGGTGCAGGGCCAGAGGGGGGCAACATATCGTCTTCTGTTTTCATCTAGACCTCTCAGGAGGCTCCAGTGTAAGAAACGTGCATGTGGACCCCTATGTACACATGTGCCCTTGCATCCATATACAAAGCTATTTGTTGCAGAATTGACTATGAAAGACTGGGGCCAACTTAATGTCTATCAATAAATCAGTCAGATTTTCACATGATGGAACACTTTCCAGCCCAAGACAGGGCACGTGTAAAAAAATGAAACTGGACCCATGGGCAAAGGACCTGAAGAGACATTTCTCCAACGAAGATATACAAAGGGCCAACGAGTACATGAAAAGATACTTTAAGGGAGTTCCCTGGTGGCGGAGTGGCTAGGGCTTCGGCTCTCAACCCCGCAGCCTGGGTTGATTCCCAGCCAGGGAGCTACCCCCGCCAAAAAACAAAAAACAACAACGAAAAAGAAAAGATACTTTATATCGCTGGCCATTAGGGAAATGCAAATGAAAACCACAGGGAGCTATCACCTCACCCTTGGGAGAAGGGCTGTTATCAAACAGACAAGAGATAACAAATACTGGCAGGGATGCGCAGCCACCATGGAAAACAGCTTGGAGGGTTCTCCACAAATTAAAACTAGAATTACCACATGACCCAGCAATTCCAGTTCCGGGAATATATCCAAGGGAAATGGAAACATTCAGAAAGACATATGTGCCCTCATGTTCATAGCAGCATTAATTACAGTGGCCCAGACATGGAAACAATCTAAGTGTGCATCCATGGACAAATGGATTAAAAAGTTGTGATGTATCTATATATCTATGTGTGTATAGATGTATCTTTATCTACACACACACACACACACACACACACACACACACATAAGGGAATATTACTCAGTCATTTTAAAAAACAAGAAAATGCTACCATTTGTGAAAACATAGATGGAACTTGATGGCACTATGCTAAGTGAAATAAGTCAAGGGGAGAAAGACAAATACTGTATGATCTCACTATTTGTGGAATTAAAAAAAAAAAAAGCAGCTCATAGAACAAGAGATCAGATTTGTTACTAGAGGTGGAGTGAGGGAGGGTTTGATGAAAGAGGTCAGAAGGTACAGGCTTGCAGGTATAAGTACCGGGGGTGCTACGTGCGGCACGGAGACTGGAGCTAACGGCTGCGGGGAGGACGGATCGGACAGTTGCTGGGAGAGGGCATGCTAAGGTCCTCATCCCAAGGAGAAAATTGCGTTCCTTTCCCCTTTTCTCTTTCTTCTCATTGCATCCATGTGGGAAGATGGATGTTAGCTGAACCTCTGTGACCATCACTTCACAATATGTGTAAGTAAAGCACCATGCTGTCTGCCTTGAACCTGTACAGTGGCTCGTCAGGGATGCCTCACTAAAGCTGGGGGGAGGGGAGATCCTGCATCGTCTGACGCAGAACCATCACCATCACCAAAACACATTTTAAGTACAAAATACAATATCCGTAATCAGGGGAATGAAAATGTAAACCACCAGCCGTTATGATGTCACACGTATCAGCCTGGAAAATGTTAAAACCTGGTCATTCCAAGTGTGGGTGGGGACGTGGAGCAAAGCGAACTCCGAAAGCTCTGGCAGGCGTGTGACTTGGCACACCACTCTGGAAAGCAGTTTGGCATTTACATGTGTGTGTGTGCATGTGTGTGCGTGTGCATGTGTGTGTG
>PVJL010013156.1:0-33574 GCA_004026885.1 Lyroderma lyra | reverse complement strand
TGAGGGAGGAAGACTCTGGGAGCCCTCAGCAGCGAGTCCCAAATCGCAGTGTAACTTCAGCTTCTCTCCTGTTAGCTGCCTCATCTGTCCCGGGCACAGAGGGGTGAGGTGGGAGCCAGGAAAGGGCAGGTGGGTCACTGGGGGGACGTCGATGAGAATAAAGACCCAAAAGCGACCCCTGGGAAGGTGAGGCTGGTTTCCCCACTTCTCCACTCTAGAATCAACTTGATGTGAAGTGTTGGAGCTGGGGCAGAGGAGGGAAACTGAGGCAAGGTAGGTGGTTCTGTGTGATTCCAGTACAGAACCCAACAGGCCAGGCAAAGTGGAGTTAAGACCCTGCATTTCTTTTCTGACGGTGTTTCCCCACACCCTCAGCTGTGACTGGCTCCAGCCCCAGCTCCCAACCACTCACTTATCTTCTGGGCCACAGCCCTTGGCTCAGGAGTAGGCGTGTCACTCTCTCAGAGCCAGTGAGAGGCTTTTTACCCTTTGGGGCCACTGGAAGAGACCTTCCTCCCCAAGCTGGCCATAGATGCTGTGGTTTGAGGATGGGAGAAATGGCAACAGTTGTTTTGTGAATCACAACGTTGGGATTGGGGCTGTAGCTGCTGTATGGAACCAGAACATAAAGTTCAGGCAGCCTGTGATGGCAGAAGGACGACATCAGAGTCCTGGTGATAGATGTGAGCAACTGGATCGAACCTCACCTGAAGCTGTCACGTTCTCTGAGCCCAAATTTATTGTGATAATGAAGATGATATGTGACACCATAGCCCATTTCATCTGCCAGACCCTTATCCTAACCATTTGGCAGATGTTAACCTATTTAATTCTCCCAACAACACTTTGAGTAGGGACTATTATTCTCATTGCACAGATGCGGAAACTGATGTGAAACTAATGATCTCTGAATGTGAAATGCACAGAGAGGTAAAGCAGTCTGCCTGAGGCCACACAGTGGGGGTAGGCAGAACCAGGATGCTTGGACCCCTCATCCTCTGTGAGATCCCACCTCCTGCTTCTGTCATTTACATGTAAAGGAGTCCTGAGTGATTCCAGGTGGTGCCAGAGGCTTCACAACAGGAGAGAGGAAATTAGAGTCACTCCTCCCTTGCCTAGACACTTGGGTGATTCCCTGAAGCCCTGCATGATGCAGCCCCCCGCTGTCCTGTTCCACTACTGTTCCTACCTCATTCAGGTCCGGGCTTCCTCTCTGTTCCTCCAGATCACCAAACTTATTCCTGCCTCAGGGCCTTTGCTCCTGCCATTTCCTCTGCCTAAAATGCTTGTCCTCTTTTCCTCCTGGTTAACCTTGTCATGTGTTCATGGAAGAGCTCCCTGACTACCCTTCTCCTGACCCCAGTCCAGGCCAATGGAGCCCGGATCTTAAGATCACAACCTGTGGACAGTCAGTCTGGGTTCAAATTCAGTTCCATCACTTCCTTGTTGTATGTCCTTGGTCATCACCTCAATCACTCAGTGCCTGTTTCCTCATCGATAAATGGGTTAATAATAGTAACAGCCTCACAGGTTTGGGTGAAGAATAAAGGAGGTTATTATGTGTAAAGTGATTAGAACAGTGCTGGACATGTCCTAGTAACATGGGCAACAAATAACAATGGTAATTGTTATTATTATTATTATTACTCTGTACTTTTCTGTGACGACTTAGAGATTTTGTGTTTATTAAAATGGAAGTATTGAAAACCATGAGGTACAATAATTTTCATTGGTAAGTGTAAATACTAGTTCATACATGGACTGTAGTGCTGAATTCAAATAATAACTTCAAAGTGGAAGCTTATTCTTTTTATTTATTTTATTTTTCAGCTTTACTGAGTTATAGTTGACAAAATTCTAAGATATTTCAAGTATATGAAACTTACTCTTTTAAAATGGTTTCTTGTTTTAACACTAAAGAATGAATCAAGAAAATAAAATGATCCATCAGTGGTACAACTTAGTGGCTTCCCAAACTGTACTGTTTGCAGATATTTCAGTTTTATTAAAATTCATGCAGTAACTGGACAATTAATTACATAAAATATTGTATCAGACATTAATAAAAATTTTACCATGTGTAATTTTCATGGCAATTATTGTTATTATTTGTTTCATTTCATTGTTATTGCTGAAGATGAATTGGTTTGATAAGAAGGAGAAATTAAAACATATTTTAATACACTGGGAGCACAGCTGGGGTCACGTCTGCTAAATGAACCAGTGAAAGGGGTGCAGTTCCAACATTACCCACCAGGGGCCGCTGTTCACAAACCAAGGCCCACTCAATCCCACCCGTGAATCTCTCAGATTCAATGTTCACTCATTGCCCCCATAATTCCAGTTTGGTTTTAAATGCAGTCACTTTATCTGCTAATTTGAACACAGTTGTCATTCTCCCCTGAAGTGACAGATTGAGCTCATTGAACAGGTTGAATAGTAAACAAGTTTTGTGACCCTTTCTGTGTCATGGAAATGTGCTGCCAGTGGTGACTTTTTCTAAAAGAAATCTTTGGAGTGGTTCTTGTAACTCCAAAACTCTGGCCATTGATCTACCTGCAGAAAGTCATCTCTCTTCTGAGTATAAGAGAAGACATGTGTGCTCTGCGTCCATCTCACAGGGCTGCGTGAACAGATGTAACTTAAAGGCATGTACTTTAATTATCAGCCAACGTGGTTGATCATTTTAATCACATCCTGCAAAATGTTGTTAAGTCCAGGTGACATTTTTAGGCTAGCCAGCATTTCTCTATGGATGATACAGTAGACTCACATTCAGAAGCAACCTCTTTGACCCAAGCAGTGAAACCAGAAAGCTGCCCACTCATGGCAGCTCCTCCATCCGTGCATATACCGACACAAAATGACCAATTCAATTTTCCTGATATGTAATCATTCCATGACTTGAGTAGTTCTGCAGCTGTGTTGTTGGTTGGCAACACAAGTGCACATAACATATTCTCATACACATCCTCCTGAAAAATATATCACACAAAACCCAAATTCTCTCTAACAATTGTACCTCAGTAATCTCTGCTATTTCATTAATTCTTCTAGTTATGGTGTTAGCCAAAAGAGGAACGCATACCACCTTTTGAACTGCACCATCTCCTAGAAGTTCATGATCAATGTCCTTAGCAGCAGACAGGATCAACTCTTCACCAATGGTAAAGAGGTTAGCTTTAGCAATGCGGTCAGCCACTAAGAATGATGCTCTCAGTGCAGACACATTTGATAAAGTGATGGCCTTCAATAATTGCTTCTGTTCTTTGTGTGCAGGTTTTTTTTCTTTTGAAAGGCTTGTCTTTTAATGTAGGCTGCTTGGTTTCCATGTGGCGAAGCAGTTTTGAAGGTTTCATGGCTTTGTTGGAGAGCTGGTAGCCGCATATTAAACAAAGCGGGTTGGAGAATGTGAACCACCTGTTGCAATGAACGCATAATTTAAGTAGACCTTTTGGTATTTTCTTTTAAATGCAGCTTTCTTTTTGTTGGCAGTCTTAGAGTCTTCCACTGTCTCATCATTGGGTCTTTCTCCCTTTTCAAAGAAGCTCTCCAGTGACGTTTGTTTTTTACTCATTTTGGCTAGGGTTAGCTCGTGGACTTAGCGGAAGGGTGACTGAGACAAGTGCACAGTGCGGGAAAGAGGTGCGGACAGAAGTGGTAAATAAATAATGGCTAGGCCATGAGCGGACTAAAGTGCCGGATTCTGACTGAAAGCCTGCCACCAGATGCAGCTGTGCAATTGAAGTACGTCAACTCACTTGCACTTTAAAGCTTGTCCCCAGATGCAGGTTAATTGTCACTTGCCACTCACTCATAGGGTTTTGATAGGAATCTGCAAGCAATTGAGTTATTATGGTCTCTGTGCAGTCAAAACTCTCTGCTAATGTTAATCTGTATTTGCAGCTGCTCTCAGCGCTAGCATCACCACCTCAGCTCCACCTCAGATCATCAGGCATTAGATCCTCACAAGGAGCGCACAACCTAGATCCCTTGTGTGCGCAGATCACAATAGGATTCATGATCCTATGAGAATCTCGTGCCACTGATGATCTGACAGGAGGCAGAGCTCAGGCAGTAATGTGAGTGATAGGGAGCAGCTGTAAATACAGATGAAGCTTTGATAGCTTGTCTGCCTCTCACCTCCTGCTGTGTGGCCCAGTTTCTAATAGGCCATTGCCTGGGGGTTGGGGATCCCTGCTCTGTTGTATACCTGAAAATTGCTAAGCGAGTTGATCTTTAATGTTTCCACCACACATGCAGGTGGTAACTATATGAGGCGATGAATATATTAACTAACTTATTGGGGTAATTACTTTGCATTATATACATATATCAAATTATCCTGTCATATACTTTAATCTTACACAATGTTATATGTCAATTATATCTCAATAAAGCTGGAAATAAAAGCATCAGGACTGATTCTGATCCAATAGCCTATATCACATGACCATCCTTGAGCCAATCACTGGGGCCACGGGATAGAGTATGGTGATTAGGGCGACTGGAGCTGGGAGTGCTGATACTGCTTCACCTGAATCAAGTGGACCAGAAAGACAAATATTTAACCAGACAGGTATGAACTGGCAAAATTACATGATCAGTTTCTCTCACTCCTTATTATCTCCAAGTAAAATGGAAAAGATCTCAGATTAACTGATATGGTCACATTTCTTTACTATGTTCTATTCATTCACACACTCATTTAATACGTTCGTATAGGTAGTCACTGCCATGTTGGGAGTGACCTTGGCCTGGCCTTTATCCTCACGTCAGGTTCTGCTCGTGAGAACACAGTTCTTAATGCTTCATGTTGGGTGTAGTGATTCTACAACATCATGTACTCACCTTGGTCACAGAATAACTCACATGAAATTATAATGGAAATAAATTGTGCCTGTCTTGAAGACATGCCTCTTATTTGTATTTTTATGCCCAAGGTGATAAGCACTATGCCTTACACATAGTAGGTGCACAGAAACTTGAATTAATGATTCAGTAATGAATGGATATAGTATATTGTTACTCTAGTACAAGATATACACATTACTCTGCAATAAAGAAGAATAATTTTGCCTTTGGCAACAATGTGGATGAACCTAGAGGGTATTACGCTAAGTGACATAAGGCAGAGAAAGACATACACCATATTTTACTTATATGTGGAATCTAAAGAAATTAAACAAATGAACAAACAAAACAGAAACAAACTGACAGGTAAGGAGAACAAATGGATGATTCCCAGAGTGGAGAGTGTTCTGGCAGATGGATGGAAAAAATGAAGAAGGATGGAAACAAATAGGCCTTGGGGATGGAGTGTAGAGCACAGGGTGTATAATCAATAATACCATAATAACCTTGCATGGTGGCAGGTGGTTCCTAGACTTGTCGCAGTGATCACATCATAAGGTTGTGATCACTGCTGTACATTTGAAATTAATATAATATCGCATGCCAACTATAATAAAAATTTTAAAAAGATATAAACAATAAACTAAGCATTCAGATATGAGTTAGATAAAGGCCCTGCCCTTTAAGAAATCACAGTAAAAAATGTATAGAAATAATAGCAGGACAGTTGGAAAACTGTCACAATAAAGGGAGTTAGAGGTTAGCAGAGTAAACAAGAGTGAGTATTTAGTGTTTTTGAGCAAGTTAGATAATTCCTCATGGAAAGGTGATATTTGAGTTGGGCTGTCAAAAATAAGTAAGAATATTTTAGTTAAAGTAAAGAGGGAATTCTTGGCAATGGAAGATGAAATAACAAAAATTTTGCAACATGAGTGAGTTGGGAGATCTACTGGACAACATAGGGCCTGAAGTTAACAATACTGCATTGTACACTTAAAATTTTGCTAAGGGGGTAGGTCTTAGATTAAGTGTTCCTAGTAAACAAGAAACAAAATTAAGTTTCATTTAAAAATAGAAATAAGACAGGAGGAAACTTTTGGAGGTGATGAATCGGTTTAAGGATTTGATTTTGGTGATGGTTCCACAGGTGTATACTTATCTCCAAACACATCAAGGTGTATACATTAAATATGCAAGTTTTTGTATTGATCAGATCTCAATAAAGTGGTTTAAAAATGCTTCTACAAGGCATACTCAGAGATTTGGAGTAAGATTGATAGCATTGGAATGAGATGTTAAAAAACTGATCATGGATGATGATGGAATAGATAAATATGAAAAAAAACCCCTATCATATTTAGAGACAAATCATACAGTCTTACCAAATAAAACAGTGAGCAATTCATGCACATTCATTACCAAAGTTATCTGTTTACATTACTAAATGTTCGGCCAGTGAAATAGTGCATAAACTAGCATGTACCAGAAGTAAACAATAGACTGGAAGAGAGACAATGTTTACAAATTATGTTCGTTGTTAGAATGCTTCTGGCCAAGTGTATAAAACCAAACAGAATGTGTGTTAAAAAAATAAAAGCATTTATTATCTCTCATTACAAAGACCAGACCAACTGACTACAATGATTCTCTGTGCCAGAAAATAATGCACAATTTTTGTACTATAAAGGTGAAGAAGGAAATGTGTTTCCTTCTGTTTATTTACTTGGTGAATATTGTCCTAATACTAGGGACTTTACAAAAGAAAAAGTGAAGCAATTAAAAAAAAAAAAAGACCAGAGATAAGAAGACTCCAGGATTAGAGAATTCAGCAGCTCGGCTCAAAAATATAATCAAGCAACCATGATCTTCTCATATTCTGCTCTGTCATCGTTGGGTCTCAGCTTTGTCTACAGGCTGCGTCCCTCACGGTCTCAAAGGCATTATTTGAAATACAACATCATAGCAAGTAAACAGAATGATGACAAAGAGTTGGTATCTAGCCCTCATGTCTTTATAAGAGTTCCTTAAAAAGACATGGGACACGCCATAAGTGGTTTAGCCCTGTCAAGCTCCCCCTAGCGCATGGCTACATGGAAGAAGTTGAATGTCCAAGCACAACTTCCTGCTGGGGGGGAGGAGACAGAATGGATGTCCAGCAGGCAACCAGTGGGGTCCGCTACCATGTTTACTTACAAAAGGCAAAAATATTTGAAATAGGAATATAAAAATGGCTAATACATTAGTGGGATATAAAAATAATATATCCTTGGTAATGATTTCCCTGCATATTAACAGGAAAGTGTTTGATAATGCAATGTTAACATTTCTCATTCTCAAAACATGAAAATCTAATGCACAAAGTCCATTAGTTAAGATGTGTTCAGCTGGAGGTAATGGAGCCCCTACTAGCAAAGTCATGAAATGTGTTATTATGCTACCAGAATTCCCAAAACAGACTGATACAGGCTTTTTCCTCTTCTCTCAGCCTATTGATATTAAAGACCCAGATTCAATTATATAATTGTTGCTTTAGTATACTTAGTGTTTCGGATGCTGTTTTCACAAGTGTCTGGCAGTGTACACCACTCACATTCAAGTTAGGAAGGAAAGCAGAAGAGTCAGTTGCAGCACCCTATTTGATGCAAGTTTTCTTTAGTGCAAGGGAAAGACCATACACACTCAAATTGTCCTTGATTTAGGTCACATGGCTCATCAACCCACAAGGAAGGCATAGCCACTCTGGCGAAGATTAGCTTAGATCTGTCACAATTAGCTTAGAGCAATCAAAACAAGGGTTCTAATAGCTAGTAAAAAGGAGGAAGGGTGTACCAGTAGGCAGTTCACATCTGTAATACAAAGAATGATTTTAATTTTGGTAGGAAGTGTGTTTGAGAAATGTAAATGAAAATGAGTAAATGTAGCTCCATTCATTTTTTAAAATGGAATGTCTGAATACTCAAAGTCTGCATTCTTGTGCTAACCAAAGAGGTTCAGGCTGGACTAAAGGACCAAAGGCGTTTATTTGAGCAGAAAGGAGCAACCCAGGAGACTCAGATTCAGGTAGCAACTACACTGCGCTCCAGAGAGAACGGAGAAAGGCAGGGGCTGTGAAGGCACAACCCACGAGGTGTCGTTCCTTCCTGCAAACCAAGGACGGCTGGCAAGGTTAACGGGGCTCGGGGAGTTCCGGTGTGCAAACGAGGGGGCGAAAACTACAAGGCGGGCAGGTCCCCAGGTGTCCACGCAGCAGTGGCTGTGCCATGACGTTGTGGCTGGGCCTCCAGCTGAGTTTCACCACACGTTAGCCACTTAGAGCAGCTCTGAGATCTGAGGTGCAAGGGGCCCCACTTCTCTAACTGCCTCCGGCTCCATGTAAGTCTCTGAGTGAGGCTTGTTCCATTTTATTCTTTCCATTATTGCTTTCCCAAATAGTTTTTAGCTTTAATGCAATCCAAATAATTTTATTAACCAGATTTACTTCGAATGTAAACATGTTAGAAAAACAAAAATAAAGTTAGACAAATTAAAGAACAGGATTTCTATAGAAAAAACAAAACAAAACCCTGCAACATGGTACAGTAGACTCTCAGTTAACCATTGCCCAAGGGGATTGGTAGATGCCAGATAAATGTACCTGGCACTCTCAAGCAACTGGCACAAAAAGTCTCCATCTTGGCCTCCAGTGCTGGGTTACTAGTTGCATCTTTGCTCGAAAGTGTGATACTATTTTGTTGAGGCCTGATAGCAGCCCTCTGCTTAGGTTGAGGGATAAAACACCTTCTGGGAGTAATAAGGCTTCTTAAGTTTTAACTCATATGTTTCCTAAAAAGAGTCAGAAGACACAGTGACGCCATTTTTGTAGGAGACATTAGATTACAATGTGATTTACTTTCTTCAGTGAGCGTGCAACTCTCATTATTTCTCTCATGTGTCAAGGACACTACAACCCTCGCGGTCCTACTTTACAACTTGCAATTGCATTTTGGATTCCTCCCATTAAACCTACTCGCTGCCCTGCTATTCAGTTGTGTTTATAGTAACCACCTTTATGTCATCTTCTCTTGTTTTTTTCAGTTACTTTTTTTTTCTTTCTAATGTGCCTGACAGACACCATAAACTTTGCTTTCATCTAGCCGTGGTGATCCCATGATCCAAGAGTATTCATGGAAAATTCTTAATTTTTCCACCAACTTGAAATGTCATCAGTTAATGTACTAAATTCCTACATTTAAATCTGTTTCTGAACTCCGAGTTCCTTGATTTGTTTTTTCCTCTTGAACAAATGCCATACTTTTAACATGCTCAGCTTTTTGGTATGTTTGGTAGCCGGCAGCACATTTCTCTCCTCATTCTGCCTTTTGCAAAATTCTTGAGGCTGTTAGTGCAGATTTTCTCTTTCATTTCGTCTGTAGAATTAGCTTGTCAAATGTTAGAATAAATTCTTCAAATTTGGGCTGGCAATGTATAGCATTTATAGGTTAATTTGGGGGAGAACTGATAGATTTGCAATAGTGCATGCTCTCACTCGTCTTTATTAAGTCATACATACATATACTTACATATAAAGCTAATACATTTTCTTGTCACACTTACCCCTGGGTATTTTATAAAATATGTTGCTATAGTGATGTTTCCTGCACCACATTTCAAGCTGGTTGTTTTTGTTGTTTAAGATGATTTCTTGTATTAATCTTGACCTAACTTGTGGGTTCCTATATTTATGTAGGTTGATTCTCTTGTTCTTTTAAGGTAGGTGATCTTATAATGGAAGCTTTGTGTCATCTTTCCATTTGTTTTATCCCTCCTGTATTTTTCTTTCCTTCCCACACTGATAGATGGAAGTGTTCCAGGGTAAGTGAACACAAGGGTTAAGAAACAGAACTTGGTTCGTGGACCATCCGTACCGCCAGGTTGGAAGTTTAAAATAAGATGGGGCGAGTGAAGGTTGTCATTATTTTTCCAGCCTATTTCTGACCAAAATGAACTTGCAGCTCTTTGTTG
Source organism: Lyroderma lyra (assembly GCA_004026885.1). Taxonomy (NCBI): domain Eukaryota; kingdom Metazoa; phylum Chordata; class Mammalia; order Chiroptera; family Megadermatidae; genus Lyroderma; species Lyroderma lyra. The sequence goes on along the minus strand of PVJL010013156.1, from coordinate 23,719 downwards.
TTGTTTTTGAATGGGGGGAGGGGAGATGAGAAGAAGGAAGGTCTCTTTTCCTCTGCTTTTCTAGAACGTGTCATGTCTTCACTTTAGGTATTACTTAGAAGCTGCTTTTCAGTCGCATCCTACGAAGATGAAGTGATGTGATCAGGGAGCTTCTCTCCTAGGAGGGGGTGGGTCCAGAGATGTGAGATGCCCGTATCTCACCGCCGCCCTTCTGTCTGCGTGCCCCTCCCTCTCTCTGCCTTCCCAGAGGCCCCAGTGGCACCTTTAGCATGCCGTCTTCCCCCCTTGCCCGCTTTCTCCTTCAGAGACCAGCTCAAACCCTTTCATTCATATAAAGCTATTTCTACTTCCTTTTAAAAAACTTTTTATTAAATTTATTTACATTTCCTGCACCAAGATGAATTGTGAGCTAGCAGGAACAGCATGAAAAGGCCAGACACAAGCTCTATGTGGTTATCTGCATGGTCACTCTGTTTCTATTAACATCTAACCACACAGGTCCTCGCCTAAAGCTGGGCATCCCTCTTCCTCCAGGATGAGACACAGACTAACACCAGGCTTCTGGTAGCTTCCACATTTTAAGATACAACACACACAGAAGCAGAGAATGGCAGGAAGAACCACAGCACAAATTGTAATTTAAAAGAAGAAACTGGCTCAAGAATTGATGGCAAACCCATTTCTGTCTCCAGACTCACCTTTGCCTCTGCAGGTGGGCAGTCTGGGCTGAGGAGGCAGCATGGACCCGAGAGGGGTCCCCAGAGGGGCTCTGGCCACAGCCCAGAGGGACAGGAAGTCAGGCCAGGGCTCCCGCCTCTTCGTTGTCCCTCGTGTTTCAACCTTGCCTCTGTCTCCTGGCCTGGACAGCTGGCCGTGCCTGGATGAACCCATCATAGATTGTTACCTGGTCAGGAACATGGCTGAAGGTCGAGGTAGGAGAGGGCAGCTCCCAGGCAGACTGTCTCAGTCCTGCCCAAAGACACAATGGGCAGTAGGGCTGGCTCTGTTGACCCACAGTTTGGCCAAGACAACAGCGATTCACTTGGATCTCAAAGACCAAGCTTAGGACTCCTTCTGGTTTCTGTGGGAGACCCTGCTCCTCCTGTGTCTGGTCACCCCTGGCCGGGTGTGCAGGACTCAGCAGAGTTATGCTTTGTATCTCTGTATCTGGCCCCATGAAGAGCCGTGTGCCTTGGGGGCTTCACAGGAATTCTCTGCTGGTGTAGGGCTGGCAGACACAGAGACGCTGGGGACCCAGAACCATTGGCCTGGTTGACGTTACGTCACCGATACTGATCTGGGTACGTGAGAAGCATCCTTTGCTCTTTCATCAGTTTGGGTGATGTTTGGGATTGTATTGACCACTTAATGCTGGACCAGATGCCTTCTGCTCCAGCACCCCCAAATTACATATGGATTGCTTTGCACATCCTCCACAACCCAGAGAGAGGAAGCAGACAGGAACCCCAGGAATGTTTCATGTTCTTACTTCCCAATGACTCTTCCTCTTCCTCTGTAGAACCTTATTCTTCTGGTTTTGGGATGGGGGTAGAGGAGAGATTGAAAATACTGGCTGTGACTGGTATTCTGTTATGCCCCATATCACTTGAATTTCTTTCGAGGTACAATATTTTTTATTTGGGAACTCATGCGATTGAATGTTATTTAGCCTTTAAAAAGAAGGAAATTCTATCATGTGTGATAACATGGATCATGGGCGACACTATGCTAAGTAAAATAAGTCAGTCACAGGACAAATACTGCCTGCTTCCACTCATAGGAGGAATCCAAAATAGGCAAATATATATTTTTTAGAAATTCAGGAATTGTTGAAGTGCAGAAATGTCAAAGAACAAAATCTGGGTTTCACTATAGCCTTGACTCTTCCATTTGCTGTGTTTCAATTTTATTAAGGCTCTAGACTTCAGTTTCTCAGGCCAAGCACTTTGGAATCATCCTTGCCTACTTTTTTCCTCTTACATAACACAATCAGTCCATTAGCAAATGCTGAATATCGTTTATTGAAAGATGTCCCACACCTGACCGCTTCTCACTACCTCCACTCACTTCCATCCTGGTCGGAGTCATCACATTTTGCATGAGTGCAGTAGGATCTCATGGAAGACAGCTTCCAAGGTGGTCACCAATTGATTCCTGACTTTTAGTATTCAATACCATGTGTCAATCCCCTCTGGGGTTGTCTAGTTATGTTTTGATAATGAAACTAGGGAAGTTTTTATACAAGTGGCTTTTGCTTGTTCTCTAAATATAATATATGTGGAAGGTAATCTGAAGAGATGTAGGATTTTAGGGCTATAGTACAGAAGTTACAGGGAAGACTTACAAGTCGTAGGTCCTAACATTTGCTCCAATACTAAATAGCTTGGGCAGGTCAACTTCCTTTCCTTTTCTGAGTCCAAGTATATGTTCTAAGAAACAAGGGGCTGAATCATTTTTCAGGGAGGAGCTTCTGCCATTTCTAAGATTTTAGAAGAGGGCTTGGCAAACTCTTTTAAGGGACAAAGTAAATATTTTTGTTTTTGCGGGCTATACTGTTTGTGTGTGACAACTCAACTCTGCTACTGTAGACCACCACAGCAATTGACAATATGTAAATGAATAGACATGGTGTGTGCCAATAAAAATTTATTTGTGGACACTGAAATTTGACTTTCATATAATTTTTATTTATTTATTTTTGGTTGGTTCCTTGAGTGGGGATCAAACCCAGGCTGTGGTGGTGAGAGCGCCAAAACCTAGCCACTACACCACCAGAGAACCGCCCCCATATAATTTTTAGAGTCATAAAATATTCACTTCCTTTTTATTTATTTCAACCAATTAAAATGTAAAAACCAATAGAAAATTAACAATGCCCTTGAGACAAATGAAAATGAAAAAAGAACTTTTCAAAATTTATAAGAAGGAGTAAAAGCAGTTCTAAGAGGGAAGTTCATAGCTATGAGGGTAACCTCAAGAAACAACAAAAATCCCAAATAAACAATCTAACTTTACATATACAAGAACTAGAATAGTAAGAACAAACAAAACCCAAAGTAAATAGAAAGAAGGAAATAATTAAGATCAGAGAGGAAGTAAACTAAATAGTAATTAAAAAAATAGTAAAGATCAATGAAACTAAGATCTGGTTGTTAGAAAAGATAAACAAAATCGACAAATATTTAGCCAAACTCATCAAGAAAAAGAGAGCCCAAATAAATAAAATTATAAATAAAAGAGAAGTTACAACTGACACCACAGAAATACAAAAAATCATTTAAAAATATTACAACCATTATATGCCAAGAAATTTGACAATCTAGAAGAAATGGATAAATTTCTAGAAGTGTATAGCCATCCAAGACTGAACCAGGAAGAAATAGAAAATTTAAACAGACTGCTTCCTAGCAATGAAGCAATAATAAAAAACAAACAAACAAAAACTCCCAACATATAAAAATCCAGGACCAGACAGTTTCATAGGTGAATATTACTAAACATTTAAAAAAAGAATTACTACCTATCCTTCTTAAACTATTTCAAAAAAATCAACAAGGAAGGAACGCTTCCAAACACATTCTATGAAGCTAACATTAACTCTGATACAAAAACTAGAGAAGGGTATTAAAAAAAATTACAAGCCACTATCTTTGATGAACATAGGTGCAAAAATTCTCAACAAAATACAGTATTAGCAAACCAGATTCAACAATACCTTCACAGGATTATATACCATGACCAAATGGGATTTATCCCTGGGATGCAAGAATGGTTCAACATCCATAAATCAATCAATGTCATACATCACATTAACAAAATCAAGGATAAATATCATATGATCATCTTAATAGATGCAGAAAAAGCATTTGACCAAATTAGGTATCCTTTTATGATAAAAACTCTCAATAAAGTGGATACAGAAGGAACATACCTCAATATGATAAAGGCCATATATGGCAAACCCACAGCTAATATCATACTCAATGGTGAAAAGCTGAAACTTTTCTCTCTTAAGGTCAGAAACAGGACAAGGATGCTCACTGTCACCACTTTTATTCAACAGAGTATTAGAAGTCCTAGCCACAGCAATCAGATAAGAGAAAGAAATACAAGCCATCCAAATTAGAAAGGAAGAAGTAAAACTGTGACTATTTGCAGGTGACATGATAGTATATAATAAAAACTCTAATGACTCCATCAAAAAACTATTAGAACTAATAAATGAATTCCATAAAGAAAGAGAGAGAGTGGGGAAGGGGGAGAGAGAAAACAGTTTACTTTCACAGAAAATAGGGTACATATATCTCAAATGTGAGAGTGTGAGTCAAGATTATAAATGAAGCTTCCCAAGCCAGGTGACAGAATAACATGATTTCTGTTTAGCTGTTTAGTGTATGATGGAAGAGTTACCTAGACACACTTTAGTAAATTGCTTGGTTCTTGTTCTTCGTTTTTACTATCAGGAAAGCCAGGAGATGAATCTGGAGCATTTGATCTATTATATTATGAAGATATGTTGCTGCTTTTCCCAGGAAACTCCACCATTTGTTCCATCTCCATTTGGGAAATGACAGAAAGGAAAGAAAACCCATTAATGGTGTACAAATTACAAATGAAAGGACAAGTTAGTAGGTACTTTCCAGATGGTAATCTAAGAGATATGTAAATTATTTATTGCATGGAAGGATTACCGACTGTGGGTTTCAAGTAATTTAGCTGCCAGAATGTAACCCATTGAGTCACGTCTTCGTGTGGTAATTATTCAGTTTCCATCTTTTCACTGACTCTGAACTCTCTGAAGGTAGAACAGCGTCTGTCTTTACTCTTGTGTTCTCAATGCTTAGGACAATGACTATCAATGAATTTTTATTGAATGACCAAATGGCCTTAGTCTCCTCATTTCACAGAAGGAATTGAGGACCACAGAAAACACCTGGTCAGGGTCAGATCCAGAGACAGTTGCTGAGCCAAAATGAGACTGGCTTCGCTTTCAACAAGTTCTCGTTGATGAGATCCATTCATTTCTCATTCTCAGCAGAAGGTCCTCATGGTGTATATACCTCCTTTTCTCCTTCTATGATTTCCTCTGCATTCTGCTCTTCCCACCAAACATACCAATCCCGGATGATTATTATAGCTAATGCACACAGACCGTAATGCATTACTTCTTATCCTCTGATCAACACCATTTGATCAAGCTGCTCATTCAATTCCCACTGTCCTTTTTAAAGGTCTGAACTAGCAAAGAGGAAGAAATGCCAGGCTTAACTCTGAAGGACTCTGGGATAAAAGGTAAAAATCTACCTTATGTAGGAAGAAACTTTCAATCCTGGATTTCAGGCCCCCACATCCCCAGCTTTAGCGGATAAAGCTGTGGACAGGGACGCTGGGTGTGGCATACACACATTCAGTTCCCCACTGGAGAGTTTGCAGTCATCACCCAACGTTAATCCCTTATGCATTTCTCTAACAAATAGTTATATGGCTCTTACTGGGTGCCAGCATTATTCTAAGTGCTTTACTGGTATTATTAATAACTCATTTAAGTTAGAGATTTTAATCTTCAGGAAAGACTTTAATCCCAGAGGTGAGCACCTGGGTGACTTCTTGAGACAAAAAAATGCTAATTGTCTTATTGTGTTCTTGGATGACGCTCCTCCAATAACAAGAGCAACAGATTCCACTTTCTGAAAGTGACAGACTGAATGATGAAAATGTGGATGACGTATAAAACAAGAAAGGTCAATGCACTGATTGGGGATGGATAGATACAAAATAAAAAGCCACTATATCAGAATGTTTATTGTAGTTTCTAGGTAGTGTGTATATGAATGTTCATTGTAAAATTATTAAATCTTTTCTCTGTGTTTTTCATAGTAAAATGCTGGGGAAAGTGTGGCATCCCTGTTTCGACCCTACTATTGCTGCTGTCTTGGGAGCCACTCCCCTTCTCTTTTTTTAAGAAAAGTTTACAGATCAACTTTTTTTTTTGAGTTGATCAAGGTTAGTAGCCTTTCCAAACTTGTGAAGAAATTTCACAAAAGAAACTTTTCTCCCTTAATATTTCTGTTGCTTATGGCCCTGGAGTGTCTGCTCTTGTGAACCAGAGCAGCTCTAGGTCACTGGGATGCAAAGATAAAAATTCTTGTCCCCAGAGGAGCTCATAATAACATGAAATATGCCAATAGAGTTTTGTATAAATGATTCTAGAATGGTTCCACCATGGCTGATGGGATTCGTCTGGGAAGAACACTCCCTTCTTGAAGAGCTTGGATCAGGGTGCTCAAATGAATGACACTGCGAGGGGTCATATGTGGGGAGCAGCACGCAATGAACAAGGAGAACCCTACCGTTCTGGTGTGGGTGGTCGAGCCAAACAAGTCATAGCGATCGGTTTTGGTCCTTTTTCTCATCTTCTTGAACCAGTTTCTGTATTCATCTAGTACCTGAGTGTGCAAGCACGCAGATGGACATGATTGGAGATGAAAGCCATGAAATAGGTGCTGGTAGGCCCGTTCCCGGCTCTCCGTGGCCACCAGTTCCTTAGGTCAACCCCCACATCTCTTTCATTGGCCACAGTGACCCTTCTGATAATGTTTTGTAAAATGCATTTATATCATAAACTCTTGTTTATTTTATCTTTTACATTTTTACTGTGGTAAATATATATAACATAAAATTTGCCATTATATCAATTTTTGAGTGTACAATTCAGTGGCATTAATTATATTCATGATATTGTGCTGCCACCACAATGTCCGTTTCCAAAAAATATCCGTCATCCTTGTAACCACCCTGTGGAGGTTGAAGCTGACCTGAGAGATAAAAACAAAACTCTTTTCTTAAATATTGTACATATATTGGTGCATAGATACAAGGTCATGGCTTCTGTGCATTTGTATGTGATGAATGTTAAGCCATAATGTTACAGTGGTCAGTTGGTAATAACACGTGTTTTGTAAGGGTGTGATATTCGGTAATAAATTGTGTCTGAGAGCTACAGCAAACTTCGAAATCAGTGTTGGTGTCGTTATTTTTTTATTCTTTATATATTTATATTTCTTTGTTTAATAATTTCCAGATTGCAACTGAAAATAAATTTAAAACTCATGTATTTTATTACATTTGCAGTGTTTTTAAAATTTTCTTTGCATTTCAGCACATATGAGTAATAAATATATCTTTCAGATACATGCGACCTATGCTGTATTTTTTTTTGACCGTGACCTACACAGGGTTAAGCAATAAATTCCCATATCCCCCCAGTCCCTGGTAACTTCTAATCTACATTCTGTCCTTATGGACTTGCTTATTCTAGGTATTTCATAGAAATAGAATCCTACAATATTTGCCCTTTTGTGTTTAGCTCATTTCACTTAGCATAATGTTTTCAAGATGTATCCTTGTAAAATATATCAGAACTACATCCCTTTTCATGGCTGAATAATATCCCATTGAATTGGGACCCACCTCATACCTACTAGGATGGCTGTGGTATTTGTTAAATGATAATAACTAGTGTTGGTGAGGATGTGAAAAAAATTAGAATCCTTGCACATTGCTGTGGGTGTATAAATTAGTTCTGCCAGTGTAGACACTGTTTAACAGTTCCTCTAAGATCCAAACAGAAACTCCACATGTTGGAACTAAATTATATAAGCATTTAGTCTTGTTGGAGTTGAACTGTAAATATCAGCCTGAACCAAACATCCCAACCTCAGTGTCATCTAGTGATAACCAGACAACACGCAGGCTCATCTGATACACCAGGCTCCTTTGGGAGTGGCCAAGTCCACAGTTTGAAGAAGAAAACTTCAGGTGAGTCTGGAATATCTTGTGTTCAAGCAACAAGATGCTTTCAAAATGTTGACGATATGAAAAGAACAGAGGAGCGGGCTTAAAGACACACACACCGGAAAATCTGTGGGAATTTGAGCAGCAAAGAGCAGTAACTAGAGCAACTGGGAACTCCGCTGAGCCTAATTCTGTGACTCCCTCCTGCTTCTTGGGAAAAGAAAAGTTAATGTGAAACATGCAAAGATAGCCAACTAGGAAAGAAGAGGTTGTGGACAGGTAAAGTGAGTTTTCTTTAACTAAGCATATGTTGAAGTATAGCTACATACTTTTCTCTGTGTAAGGAGAGAGGGTGAATAACCAGGAAAACAAGCAAGTTGGACAGTTGATCCCAAACTAGGAATTGTATCGAGAGAAGATGTTTAGGAGCTCCAGAGGTTGCATCCAGCTTTATTGCGTGAAATGGTGAATGAGACAAATGCCATAGAAAAGAAGTTGTTTGAGAAGAATTTTTCGCTTTCTTCCTGAGATAGGAAACCTCTAGAATAGCCTCTAGACTAGACAACAACATGTAATATAATTATAATGCATAATTATTGCTGATTACAGTGTATTATTAGGCATTTTTCCATAAAGCTAATAGGCCAGATTTATATATAATAATAATGGGACATTAGATTACTAAACAAGAACAAGTTGGAGGCTAAATTATTTAGGGAAAGGAAAGATTTTTATGTAAAAATCATGAATTTATAAAGTCTCGTTGAGTAATAGGAATAAGCAAAGAGCTTGAGTTGAATGAACTCAAGGTGACACTGGATCCTGTCTTCATCATAAATTCATCCTCAGAATTATCCTTTAAACTTGTCTGGTAGGAGAGAGTATTTTTTATCCTTTTGGGTCTGATAAAATTAATGGAATCCCAGGAAGTTATCAAAATAAGTAGTGTAATATGACTGTAGCCTTTGCAAAGTAAAGACCAAGTCTAGAGGTATTAAAAAAGTTAATTGAACATGTAGTGTCAGTGTTTTAAAATACATATAAATTTTGTAATAGTTGCATTTGTGTACATTTTGCATACTGTTTTATTTTTCATGATTGCTAAAGGATCCATTGTATTAAATTTATATTGTATTTAAGTTAAAATTATAATGAATGCTTGAAAAACTTAATTTACTTCATTTTGATTGCTAGCTATATACATTTAATAGTTGAGCATTCATTGCAATACATGTAATTGCAGTGGTATGAGCAATGCAAAGTGAAACTGAAAATGTTGTACAGATACACAAGCTCATGTAGTCAATGACTGTGATGCTGGTGAACTGCTCAAAACACAACAGACCAGGAGTCATCAGTCCACACCTGCAAACCCAATGCTGTCTACCACTTGTTACTATAAATAAAGTTTTATTGGCATGCAGTCACACCCATTCATGGACATATAGTCTATGGTTGCTTTCAAGCTACAAGAGCAGAAATGAGTAGCTACAACAGAAATCTTACAGCCTGCAAAGCCAAAAATATTTACTATCTGGCCCTTTAAAAAAAGTTTGCCAATCCTTGCTATAGGCAAACAAGAATCTAGCAAATTGGACCAGATAATTTAAAAAGTGAAACTCTAAAAAGAATCATGACAAGACAGGCATGCCAAAAGAAAATAATTAAAATATCAAAGGATTCAGAGATCCTTGGAAAATAAGTAAATCCCAAATTATCTGAGTAACATTGTATTTTGAGAAACAAGAGCATCACATAAAAATGATCATCTCACACCTATCACAAAATTGCATACAATTACACCCCTCCAAAATCAACATTTGATTCATTCTAAGAATTAACCCATAGTTAGAATTACAAACTCAGTTTTCTAATATAGCCAGCCAGACTTACTTTCAGAGTATAGGAGTTTTTTTCCAAGAAAAAGTCCTAAGCAAGGCTTTTTCAGTGTTTACTATGTTGTCCCCATTTGTGATTTTTTCCCTTGTCATCACATAATGTGAACTTTGTATTGATCTCTCTAGTTTCTGCTACTGCAATGCAGATTCAAATCCTGAAAGGTTGTGCCTGGAACAATCGTCATACAACCACCATCCAAGAAATGGGGAAATCCAAGAGAAGAAAAAATGGTAGTCAAGAGTGAGACAACAAGAGGCAGTCAAGTGTCTTTAAGGGAGAGCCCAGGAGATGGGCAGGTTGGCTTACCCTGCGATTGAGGAGGCAGTAGACCAGGTATATGTAGACGCCCTGAAGGACATTGATAATGGTAAAAGCATATGCAATCACCGATCTGATGGGATCCATGATTCCTTCAACCAGAAAGAAGCCAAGGGCCCAAGAACAACCCAAAATGAACAGCTGAGCAATGGCTTTAAAGGTCAGCATCCTGCAAAGACCAAGATGCAGAATGATCATCCGTCTCAACTCCACAGTCCATCTCAACACCGCCTGTCACATAGTGGGACACTTTTACACTTGCTTCAAGGCTTGGGACTACTTAGAACAAGCTTGTCCAACCCCACGGCCCGTGAGCTGCACATGGCTCAGGATGGCTTTGAATGTGGCCCAACACAAATTCGTAAACTTTCTGAAAACATTAACATTGAGATTGCTTTTGTGATTTTATTTTTTAGCTCATCAATAGCATCAGCTATTGTTGGTGTTAGTGTATTTTATGTGTGGCCAAAACCAATTTTTCTTCTTCCAATGTAGATACACTATAATGTGTAGTATATCTCAAGTAGTTATTTCTAGAAAGTAATACATATATACAAAGAAATATACATTGATGTTTGGCATAATTAAATAGTGTATTTTCCAGTGTTTGTAATGTTAACATGATGATATTGTACTATAATTACATAGTGTAAGTGTATTAACTATGTCTTCTTTTTTCTGTATTCCATTGCTTTGACATCTGGGGCCTTGCTGACCTTGGAGGAACTGCCCCTCTAAGGGTTAACCATGTACAAGAGATAAAGGATTCACACACAAGCATGGTCTCCAGTGCAAACTAAGCAATCCAGAGCCCACCCCTTCAATCGCCTCCTCTATAGCCTCTCTTCTAACCTCTCTCACTCACTCTCATCCCCCACTATAGCATGCCCCTCCCCTTGGGGAAGTCTGTGAGTATAACAAATGATCTTTTCAAGAGCAGCTAGTTCCTGATCTGTTGTCCTCACTATACTTAATTAATAACTTATTAAAACAATACGTTGATAAAATAATATTAATTATAATATATATTTCATAATATTAAGTCCTGAAAAGGACTCAGAAATACATCCTCAGAGCTTCATAGAGTGGCTAAATTTTAGTTTTCACATGGACCATGTAGTTCCCCAAATCATAAAAATGGGGGTAACTGCTCAGGCATTGTTCCCCTAACTCAGGGTTTCTCAACCTCAGCACTAGTGACTTTTGAATAGGATCATTCTGGGGTGGGCCGGGGGTGCTGCCTTGTGCATCGTAAGATGTTGAGCAGCATCTCTGGCCTCTACTAACTAGATGCCAGCAGCAGCCATTCCCTCTCCATCCCCATCCCATGTGTGACAACCAAAAGTCTCCAGAAAATTGCCCCTAGTTTAGAACCACCCCAACTTTGTGCAGTGAAAAAATTCTGCAAGAAAAAAAAAATCCCACCTACCTGGTGTTCTGCATCCTGGATACTTCATTATTGAGGGAGCTGAGTTGGTCTCTTAAAATCCAGAGTGTGGTTAGGTAGAAGGACAAGTTGATCTGCAGAAGTGACATGAAAGATAGACCTTAAAGTAGGCTTATACCCAATATTTATAATTAAATAGAAAATTGATGCAGGAATATAATTCTAGAGTTCATAAAATATATATTTAAGATTTCTGAAACTCACTGGATATATATATCTTGATTTTTTAACTAGCTTTTTTTTTCTGATCAGAGAAATAATACATGGTTATTATAAAAAATTAGGGAAAATGCAGAAAAATATACAGAACTTATCTGTAATTCCACACACAAAGATAAGCACTATTTCCATTTTGGTCCTTATCTTTTCAGAGATTTTTTTTTTACATTGTTGGTCCTTTTGTATTTAAATTATGCACCAAATGTTTTGCATGGCCATAAACACACACACACACACACACACACACACACACACACACACGAGGACTGAAGATCAAATTCTGTCTGCAAAACACATTTGATACGGTTGCATAAAATGTTGCCTTTGGGGAAAGCTAGGTGAAGGGTACCTGAAACTCTGTACTGTGGGCCTTAAATTATTTGAAGATGAAAAATGTAAGTGTTGGCGAAAATGTGGAGAAACTGGAAACCTTGTAAACTGTTGGTGGGAATGTAAAATGCTGTAGCCACTATAGAAGCAAGTATGGAGCTTCCTCAGAAAATTCAAACTAGACCTGTCACAATCCAGCAATCCCACTTCTCTGTTTCAACTCAGATTTGCTCCATGTGCCTCTTTCCACAAATAAAAGGGTCCTTAGTTTCTCGCCATACTCTGCCTTAAGTTCAAGGACTCTAAAGAAAATTTAAAGAAGTCTTTATCAGATTATCCCTTCACAACAACTAAACAGGGTATTTTCTACAACTAAAATAAAGATAAAAATGGCAGACCCACCAGAATAATAACAAAAACAGGTCCCATGAAAGTCCAGATGAATCCTCTATGAAAACTGAGCCAGCAGCTAAAAAAGAAAAATCAACACTTCCCATATCTTCATAAAAAGAAGCAATTGTATTAAAATAAAATTGAAAAATCCTTTCCTGAACTGAAACATAAGGAGAAATATCAGCACAGGAACTGGGTCGGGGGGAGGGGAATAAGTAATAATAAAACAGTAACAACAATAACACAATGAAAAAATGAACACTCATTAGCATCCATTGAAGATTTATTAGATTCTAGGTATTGTGGCCCAAACCATTTGACTACACACCGGGTCTACTGAATGTGGCCACGTCATTACAGCACCAGATTCAGTTAAAAAAACCAGAGCAATGGTTTTGAATAGACCAGAGTTCCTGAACCTTGGCTCTCCTGACATGGTGGTTCTACATGGTGGGGCTCTCCTGTGCATTTTGAGACATTCAGCAGCATCTCTGGTCAACCCCCTCCCAAGTTCTGACAATCAAAGATGTCTCCAGACATTGCCTAATGTCCCCTGGACTGTGGGGAGGAGGGAGAGCCAAAAGAACACCTAGCTGAGAACCACTGGGATAGGCCAGTAACAAGTAAATATATGGTTGAATTTTAGTAACAGTAATAGTTAGGTTCAATTCCAGCTGAGATCCATAAACTTTAACTTTTTCTCAAGTTGTATTTCAAGAGTAAGCTGTTCAATGGAGACTCTTATACAGTTTCTTTTCCAGAAATTATCTCTACACACCACTGACCACGCATTACTAAATTTAATTTTGCAAGTTAGAAGAGATTATGAAAGGAAGTCAATGTGTAGGTGTGGTGGACAGAATACTGCTACCCCCTCCCCTCTTAAAGGTGTCAATGTCCTAGTCCCCAGAATGTGTGAATGTATGACCTTACACCCAAACGGGACTTTGCAGATGCAATTAAGTTAAGGATCTTGACACAGGGAGATTATCCTGGATTACCTAAGTGAAGCCAATGGAATCACAGTGTTCTTAGAAGTGGAAAACAGAAGTAGAGGAAGAGCGTCAGGATATGTGGAGAATGGTCGGAGAGATCTAATGTTGTGCTGGTTTGGAGGACAGAGGAAGGAGGCACAAGCCAAGAAATGTGGGTGGACTCTAGAAGCTGGACAAGGCAAAAGAAATGGATTCTCCCTAGAGCCCTGAAAAAAAATGCCTCTTGCTGACACCTTGATTTTAGCCCAGGGAGACCCCTATTGGATATCTGATCTACAGAAGACAATACATTTGCATTGTTTTAAGAACCAAGTTTGAGCTAATCTGTTATAACAGCAACAGGAAACTAATACAGTAAGATATTTTAAAAAATCAAATATATGACCCAGTTTACCTCTCAGTGGCCCCCCTGACCACACTATTTAAAATATCGCCCACATATATTCCCATTTCCCTAGTTTGCTTCTCTCCAATGGAAGCTCTCATGACCTCATAATTATATTGCATGTCTGTTTGCTTATTGCCTGTTTTGTTTCCTGGGGTACCCACAGCATCTAGAAAAGTGCTGGTAGTAGATATTTAATATGTTGGCTCAGTGAATGAGCAAATAAGTGAACTAACCAATGAACCAACCGATGTGACTTCATGCATATACGATCACTTCCTCGTTACAAAGATGTCATGCTTACTGGATACGTGTTCCGTAACTGCTGTGTCCAACACTTGCAGACACCGTGACAATCACAGCTGGAATCCCATAGCCCAGAGGGTACATGAACCTCTTCTTGAATTTCCCTGCGCTGATATAGTTGGCCACCCTGAGGTTTCTGACGCTTAAGAAAAGCTGCAGTCCTTCGAGGAGCATCCAGGTGAAGGAGGCCAGGTAGAGGAAGTGCAGCACCCCTGCAATGATGGCGCACAGCACCTGCAGGGGAGAGAAGAGTGGATGACTGGACAAGGTGCACCATTCCTATGGGCACAAGGGACGCAAGGGAAGTGGGACAGAGTGGTACAGAGCCAGGTGCTTAGATGGAGTTCTCAAACTTCACGGAGTCAGCTCATGGGTTTCAAATTCAAGTACTTATGAGGGCCAGCCAGGCAGCACGGATCTGTGAAGCAGGGCAGCTTTAGGAAACCGGCCGGGATGGGAACTGTGCTCCCTGACCCCTCTTCAAAGCAGCAGCTGCTACTCAGCTCCAACGATTGATTCCGTGCAGGAATGTGAGCCCAATATTGCCAATACCTCCCTTCTTTCAAAGAGCTAGAAATCTGGATTGTTGCGCAAAAATCTCTCAAGTTTTAAATGCTGGCAATTATTTAAATTGTGATAAAGTATACGTAACACAAAATCTAACATGTTAACCATTTTTGAGTGGATGGTTCGGCAGTAACCACACTCATACTGTAGTTATCATTACCAGCAGACATCTCCAGAACTATTTTTATCTTGCAAAACTGAAACTCTGCACCCATTAAACAACAACCTCCCAACCTCCTCCCATTCCCCAGCCCTTGGCTCCACGTTTACTTTGTCCCTGTGAATCTAACTCTTCTGGGGCCTCTTATAAGTGGAATCACCCAGTATTTGTCTTTCTATGTCCGGCTTATTTCATTGAGCATAATGCCCTCAAGGTTCATCTGTGCTGTAGCAGGTGTCAGAATGTCCTTCCTTTTTAAGTCTGAATAATCTTTCATTCTACATATAGACCAATTTTGTTTCTTCATCATTGGTCTGTGACACTGGATTGCTCCTACCTTCTAGCTGCCATGAACATGAGTGTGCAAGTGTCTCTTTGAGATCTTGCTTTCAATTCTTTGGGGTGAATATCCAGATGCTAGCAACCCTTTTCAAATAATAAAACACTGAGAAAACTCAACAAAAACAACAGCTGGCCACTTAAGCCCGGGAAACAGTTTTGTGACCTTTAATTTAGATTCATCTTGCTCATGCATATAAAAATTATCCAAGAGATATGATATTCTGTGTGTAAACTTTCCATTTAGGGAAGTGTCAAAGCATGACCCAATAGCCTTAGATGAACCAGACTCTCCTGTAGGCACAGAAACATTTCAGTCTTCTTCTTCCTGTGGGAGACAAGCTTGATGTTGACAGATCTGCACACTCTACAACGGGAGTTATGAGAACTCATGGGGCTACTTGCATTTTAATTAATTAAAATTAAACAAAATTTGAAATTCAGCTCCTCAGCCACACTAGCCACATGTCAAATGCTCAATAGCCTTGTGTGGCTGGTGGCTACCATATTGGAGAGTTCTGATATAGAACATTTCCATCCTTGCAGGAAGTTCTATTGGAAAGTGCTGGTCTAGGACTGTGGACCCTGGATTAAGCAAAGCAACAAGTATATGATTTCAGCCAAGTTACTTGCCTGCTTTGAGCCTCAGGTTTGCCATGTTAAAATAAGTTAATCTGACTAGCCACGTGATTTTCACCATTTTGTGGCCAGAGAACTCGTGCTAATACTCTTTCCCAGAAGCCATCATTGAGAGCAGTAAAATGGCAGCTGTTGGCAATGGAGGGGGTGGACTCTCTAGCCAAATTTTTGGGCTCTTCTTCCATCTTCCCACCTCCAGCACCCCACCCCCCCACTGGGCTTTGTGAGATAGTGGGGAGCCATTGGAAATGTTCTCTGAGAAGTGGGTTCCAGCTAATTCTCCTACCTTGGGCTCAGTCCGGTCGATGCCTGTGAGGAAGAGCAGGTGGGCCAGGAAGAGGCAGATGGAGAGCTGCAGGTGGAGCAAGGTGCTGGTGTTCTGGATGGCTTTGCACAGCAGGAAGGTGAGGGCCGCCAGGAGGAGGCACAGCAGAGAGAGGCTCAGCCCCACGTGGGTGATCACAGCCAGAACGGGATCCGCCTGTGGGCCACCGAAGGAGGAACCCATTATAGTCTCCAACTCTGCACTTAAGTTCCAGATGGGGAGTCAGATGGGCTTCCCAGTTCAGCTCCTCAGGTAAGTGACTTAACCTCTCTAAGACTTGGTGTTCTCATCTTCAAAATGTGGCAGGATTATGGGCTGAATTGTGACTCCCAAATGTCTCCATTGAAGTGCTAACCCCCAGGACCTCAGAATGTGACTGTATTTGGAGATGGTGTCTTCAGAGAGGTAGTCCAGGTAAAATTAGGTCATTAGAGTGAGCCCTAATCCAGTATGACTGGTGTCCTTATGAGAAGAGGATATTAGGACACAGACGTGCACAGAGGGAAGACCATGTGAGGACACAGGGAGGAGAGAGGCCTCAGGAGAAACCAAACCTGCTGACACCTGGAATTTCCAGCCTCCAGAACTATGAGAAAATATGCTGCTGTTGTTTAAGCCACCCCATCTACAGAACTTTGTTATGGCAGTCCTGGCAAACCAGGACAGACAGCATTTTTAGAATTTTCTACATAGGGCTGTTGGAAAACTGAACACACAACTGGCACTGCCCAATAGAAATGTCATATGAGCATTATTCACTGTAGCCAAGCTATGGAAACAACCCACATATCCATCAATGGATGAATGGATAAAGAAAATGAGGTGCATATACACAATGGAAGATTATTCAGCCTTAAAAAATGAGGAAATCTTGCCATTTGCAACAACATGGATGAACATGGAGGATATTGTGCTAAATAAAACAAGCCAGACACAGAAAAACAAATACTGCACGATCTCATATGTATGTGGAATCTGAAATAGTCGCACTCATAGAAGCAGAGAGTAGAGTGGTCACTGCTAGGGGCTGGAGGAGGGGAAGTGGTCAAAGGTCACACAATTTTAATTATACAAGGTGAATGAGTTCTGAGGATCCAATGAGCAGCATGGAGATGATCGTATAGTTACCAGTACTGTATTGCACACTGGAAATTTGCTAAGAAAATAGGTCTTAAAGGAAATCTTCTCATCACATGTACACACAAACCGGGTACTTGGTGGAGTTGATGGGTAAGTTATTTAGCTTGATTGTGGTGACCTTTCCACAAGGTACACATATATCAAAACATCAAATTGTTCACCTTAAGTATACACAATTTTTACATATCAAGGATCTCCCAATAAAGTTGTTTTTAAAAGAAAAGAAATATCCTATGAGATACATAGGTAATTTTAAATTTTATAGCAGTACCATTAAAAAAATGAAAAGAAACATGAAAAGAAAAGTAACAACAGTCTACTTCATTTAACTCAAGTTCAAAATATTATCAGTTCCATGTATGATCAATGCGTAAACAACTATTAATGACATATTTGACATTCTTATTTTCCCTCTGTGTTGAGGAAACACAGAGCTGTCCCTACTGTCATTTCTGTGTAACAGAGAGAGAAGGTTCTAACATACTACATAATTGACTTATTTTGATGTTTACTTACTATTTCCCCCCAGCCGACAAAGACAGGAATCTTTGCCTATTTTGTTTCATGATATACCTGACACACTTAGAATCTTCCTGGCCATATTGTACATGTCCCATATATATTTATTTAGCAAGTTAATTAGTGTAAAATGGAGACCCTCACCCTCACTTCAGGCTCTCAGAATCAAACTCTCTTGAGGATGAAGCCAAGAAATCTGCATTTTAAAATGACGTACCCCTAGAATCCTTGTGCACTGTCGGGGGGAGTGTGCACTGGTGCAGCCACTGTGGAAGACAGTATGACGTTGTCTCAGGAAGCTAAGAATAGAGCTACCATATGACTCAGCAATCCCTCTTCTGGGGATCTACCCCGCCAACTTGAAAACATTTATACATAGAGATATCAGTACCCCTATTTCATTGTAGCATTGTACCCACAGCCAAGACATGGAAACAACCTAAGTGTCCTTCAATGAATGATTGAATAAAGAAGATATGATACATGTATACACAATGGAAACAACTCAACCACAAAAAGGATGAAAAACTGAGACAGCATGGATGGATCTTGAGGGTAGCGTGCTAAGTGAAGTAGTCAGATGGCTAAGGAATAGGCTGCCCAGACGCACTGTTTTAAACAGGACAGAAAACAACGGCACTGTCGTGTCAAATGGCACCTAGGGTCGGCCTACTGACGCCTTGAATTTAGCCCCGTGAGACCAGGCTGACCATGTGTACCATTTGAAAAGGAAAAAAACTATGATTTCACTTACATGGAATATAAAATAAAAAGTAAGTAACACAGCAAACTCATAGGCACAACAGAATTTTGGTTCCTAGAGGGAAAGAGGGGTAGAGGCAGGATAAAGGGGGTCAAATACGTGGTAATGGACAGAAACTAGACGTTGGCTCATGAGCACGCAATACAGTATACAGATACTGAATTACAACTTTATACGCCTGAAAATTATATGATGTCATTCACCCTACTAAATTTTTAAAAAGCATAAAAAGTAAAATAATAATAATAATAATAATAATAATAATAATAATGTACCACTAGTAATTTTTAGGAACAACAAACTGTAAGAAGCACTTCTTGGTCAAAATTCTAGTGATTGATGTTGTAAATGTGAAAGCCTTTCATAAATGGGGGCTGGCTTTAACATGCGTACCCCTCCAATGGATGTCCGAGGGCACTCCATCCCCCTCTTTATGGAGTTTGCTAATGGTCCATTTCAGTGAGAGTAACCTTACCCAAAGTAGAGATTACCATTAATTCGGTTGATGCCATGAGTATGGCAAAGCTGGAGAGGTGGTTGCAGCTGCAAACGGTTTGATTTTTATCCGAAGAAATGACTTGACAGCCCTCGTTAGACCAAGATGACCCAGCCCAGAAGACACAGAGGGCCCGTTCCTTTTCTTTCTTCATCTGGAGAATAATCACATGGCTTCTTAGTTTAATCATTTAATAACTAACATTTACTGATATGTTCATATTCCAAAATATACTAAGCATTTTGTATGCATTATCTCATTTAACCCTTACAAAAGCCTCCTAAAGTAAGTATTAGTATGCTCATTATACACAAGAGTAAATTGAGAGTTAGACTGCAGTTTTGTATAATCAATGTGGAGAGGGGATTCTAGTCCTGGAGTTCTGACTTCAGATCCATGATTCTTAAGCATCACACTTTAATGCCTCTCTCATACTATAAATGAGAAGAGAAATGAAAAAGAGGACCATTTTTGATGTCAAAGGAATATGAATGCCCAAAGGAGAGACCACACCTGTTGAATTCCCCAGTAACAGTCTAATTGTCATTGTCACCATCACAGTCAATAATTACAGGGTGTCTTCCATGTGCAGGCCCCATCTAAAGACTACAAAGAAAATTAACTCAATCTTCCTATGACATGTTGCTGTTATCAACAGCAGAAGCTCAGCTTAGTAGGCTGAGCTCAGCACAAAAGTTTAGGTCATCTGCTTAACTAGTAAGGAGGAAGAAAGTTGGGATTTGGACCCAGACTGTTCAGCTCCAGAGGCTATACTCTCCCTGTAGTGGTTTAAAAAAATGTCCACAAATTCTTTGACATTCCATTCAAAGTGCCAAGCCTATGTCCCCCTCCCCTTGAGTGCAGGCTGGCCTTGACTCTTGTAATGAACAGAGTAACACAGATGTGAAGCTGTGTGAGTTCTGAGAGTCATAAACGGCACTGGGACTTTCTCCTTGCTCTCTCCGGTCTCTTGGATCACTCACTCTGGGGGAAGCTGGCTGCCATATTGTGAGAATGCTCAAGCAGCCCCCTGGAGAGGCCCGTGTGGCAAGAAACTGAAGCCTCCTGTCAACGGCCACGTGAAGGAGCTCTCTTGGAAAGAGGTCCTACAGCCCTAGTCAAGCCTTCAGATGACTAAAGCCCCAGCCAATATCTGGATAGCAAGCCGGACCCAGAACCACCCAACTAAGACACCAAGCCACTCCCAGATTCCTATAACAGAGAAACTGAGTGAGATAGTATTTATTGGGTATTTTTAAAAATTTATTTATTTTTCCTTTTTTTCCCCTTTTTTATGTAAGTAGTTCCCTGGCTGGGAATCGAACCCGCAGCATTGACAGGGCTGAAGCCCAGCCACTACACCACCAGGGAGCTCCCCAATATTTATTGTTTTAAGTCACCAAATTCTAGGGTAATTAGTGACACAGCAAATACAACCCTCTTGAAGAAGACAGAATTGTTTTATATTTTGGCAAAGTTCTAAAACCTAGGATACCCTTTCATGGAAATGTACTCGGGATGGTGCCTTGGTATGGCACTTAGTAAGCACTTCAAAAAGACTAACAACTATCATTCATCTCATAAGCTAGCTCCATATTGGTTCCTTCTTAAAATGATATGGCCCCCTCCTCCAGTTTGGGTCTGACCAGTCCCGTGCCTTAAAGGAACATGGGAGGGGCTAACTCGGAAAAGGTTATCTCCTCAATACACCTCAAGGGAATACACATTTCCCAGGGAGCCACCTCACACTCTTGGCTCACTTCGAACTTCCCAACACCATGTCCCAAACTCTCTTGGATGAGTGAAAACCTAACTCGTTTTTACAGACTTCCTGCCTGTGAGTTCATCAGCGTGGAAACATGCCCATTTAATTACAGAGCCCCCGTGCATGTAATAAAGTCACTTGGTTAACACACACCTGTTCGTGCTGAAACGTGAAATTAACAGACGTGGAGAGTGAGGCATTTTTCCTGGATCCCAGGGTACCACTTACTACCTTGGAGTTCAGGTAGAAATGATGCAACTTTTCCTTCGTTATTAGATTTTCCTCAGACACAAAGTTCTCATTGATGATGGAACCAATGGAAGCATAAGATATAAATGCAACAGCACCTGGAATAAAGAGGAAAACCCCACTCAGTTTCAATGACACCATCCGGTGACAAAGTAAATGATTTAAGGAATCATCTGTGTTCACTTTCATTTGTGAATGGGATGTCAAACCATTGGGAAAAACCATTTTAGTTCCCATTTATTGAGCCTTTAATCTGAGAGAATGTGCTGACTGAGTCATTCACATAAATGAACATGAATTTTTAAATTTACTTTGTTGTTTTTGATAACTTAATCCTTGCAGCCACTCTTAAGATATTTTCTTTTGCGGTTTACAGTTAAGAAAAATGAAGATTGAGATATTAAGTAATAAACTCCAGATCAGAGCTGGGAAAAGGTGAAGAGTGACAGATTCCTGAAAAATTGCAGCACAGGTGAATGAACTGAAGGAAGGGAGGGAGGAAGGGAAGGAGGGAGGGACGGAGGGAGGGAGGGAGGGCCGCTAGAAGTGGGGGAAGTTCATATGAAAAGTAGTAAAAGAGAAATCTTAAAGGATATTAAGGATAGATTGTGCACAGCTTTAAAAGGAGCAACAAATGAACAAGACAAACAAAGAAACAAAAACTCATGGACACAGACAACCATTTGCAGGGTTGTCCAATCTTCTGGCTTCCCTGGGCTACATTTAAAGAAGAATTGTCTTGGGCCACACATAAAATACACTAACACTGACAATAACCAATGAGCTAAGAATAAGATTGCAAAAACATCTCATACTGTTTTCAGAAAGTTTACGAATTTGTGTTGGGCCGCATTCAAAGCTGTCCTGGGCCGTGAGCAGCCTGTGGGCCGTGGGTTGGACGAGCCTGGTTTAGTGGTTACCAAAGGGTAAGGGGGAGGAGGGTGGTAGAAGAGGGAAAAGGGGGTCAAATACACGGTGATGGACGGAGAACTGACTGGGTGGTGAGCACACAATGCGGTGTACAGATGGTGTATTACAGAATCGTACACTTGAAACTTACATAATTTTACTAACCAGTGTCACCCCAATAAATTTAATGAAAAATTTAAGAATGAGCTAGAGAAATATCAAATCATGTACACCTGAAACTATGTCAATTATGCTTCAATGAAAAATGTTTTAAAAATAAAGTTTAAAGCAAATCAATAACAGACCCTGAAATACTGAGGAGTTATAGAAAAGCTAAAGGCTGTAGTTTTCCTGCTGGGAATGGGAACCCCTCACCACCCGTGTACCAGGGAATGACACCTGTGCTCTAAGGAAAGTAACCTGGAGCCTCGTGGGGGACAGAGGCAAGTTAAAGGACCTGCAAGGCAAGTCATGAAGAAATCTCAATTCCAGGTCTACTCTGACACATCCCAAGTAAGGAAAATAGGAAATTAGATTCTTATTTTTTTCTGGTTATGAGGACCACATGTAAATTTCCCAGCGTTCAGCTTTATAAATGTTTGGGGAAGAAATTAGGTCACGACAAACCATGTTACAAAGGCACAGCCTGGAATTTCACTGGGAAATTCTCAGAACGTGTGGTCGAGATTCTAAGGCCACCGTGTCCCGTACCTTCCAAGCTTTCCTTCTCAATGGTGACACAGTGGATGTCCATTGTCTGCTTTTCTGCTTTCAGCCTGAATGCTGTGTTCTTCCGTGAGCAGCCATGCTTGACCTTCAGTGTTTCGATGGCTAAAAGACAAGAGAAGGTGTGGTGGACACCGATACCCACCTGCCCGCCCGCTCCAACGCGGTAACCCCTTCACCGGACACAGCCAAGAAGTCTGCGAGCTGCTGGACGATTACTCCTCGCTGGTGTGGAGAACCACAATCCAAACCCTGTGGCATTTGGCCAAGTTCCAAGTGGAAACTAATCCTTAGGAATAACCAGCCGCTTTCACTCATTTTTTTCATTATTGTGGTAAAATGGACCCAGTATAAACCATGTTTAAATGTGCAGTTTAGTGGCATTAAGTAAATTCACATTATTGTGCCATCATCCCCACCACTCATCTCCAGAACTTTCTCATCCTCCCAAATTGACCCTCTGTCCCTATTAAATACTAACTCCCCTCCCCTCCCCCAGCCCCTGGCACCACCATGTGCTTCCTGTCTCTAGGGATCTGACTCCTTTAGGGACCCCGTGTGAGTGTAACCACACAGTATCTGTCCTTTTGTTCACTGAGCCTAATGCCCTCAGGGTTCACCCAGGTTGTAGCAGGTGTCAGAACTTCCTTCTTTTGAAAGACTGAATAAATAATATTGCAGGGAGTGATGGACCACATTTTGTGTATCTATTCATCTGTCCATGGACACTTGGCTTTTCTGCCTGTTGGCTACTGTGAATAATGCTGCTGTGAACACGGGTGTGCAAATACCTCTTCAAGTCTCTGCTTTCAGTTATGTTGGGTAGCTACCTAGGAATGGAATTGCTGGATCTTAAGAGCATTCTCTATTTAATTTTTGAGGAACAGCCATACTGTTTTCTATGTGGCTGCACCATTTTACATTCCTACCAGCAATGCACGAGAGTTCCAGTTTCTCCACATTCTTGCTAACACGGCTATTTTTTGTTTTTTGATAACAGCCATCCTAATGCTTGTTCCCTTGCTCCTTAACCCAG
>PVJL010013155.1:0-33565 GCA_004026885.1 Lyroderma lyra | reverse complement strand
AAGTAAAGCAAATTTAAAATAAAATCCGTTTTTACAAAATGACTTAGGTAAAAAGGGAAAAAAGGCACTAAACCTACATTTTAAAATGTAGAATTCTCGTGAGTTCCCTGGTGGTGTAGTGGCTAAGGCTTCAGCGCTGTCAACGCTGCGGCCTGGGTTCGATTCCCAGCCAGGGAACCACCCACATTAAAAAAAAAAAAGTAGAATTCTGCAGTCATCTCCCCAAATCCTCTTTTAATGAGGTCTAGTATTGGAATAAACATTATTTCAAAAGTGTAATTTTTACATAGAAAGTTTTAATGCAAAAAAGTAATTTCTCCAAATTTCTGAATATCAGCAGTGCCATGAAAAGAAATTCTAAGTATAAAGACAGAAAATAATCCCAGGGAAATAAAAGCACTCTGTCCAAAACTCACATGTCCTAAATGCAGAGGCTGAAATAAGGCTTGGATGTTCTTTCTATTTTCTTCAGTCCTCTACTCATTACTTTAACAGGCAAAGAATAACTAAACAAGCAAAACTCTTTGATGGAAGCACATACTTTCCACACACTCTAAGCGTCAAAGGCCTGTTTAGAGAAAGGTCAAACAATCTACTGCATCTTAGACGTAAGGGCCAAAATTAGGTGATGTTTCTGACCAAGGAGTCTATTTCTGCTTCTACCAAGGCTTCATTTTGTAATCTAAGGGAAGAGATTTATATGTTCTTCACTTGGCTTTAAAAATAAAGATGGAGACACAGAACCTCCACGTAGCTCCCTATAATACTGTGAGGCTACAATAAATAATGCCCATAAAAACTTTGATCCTCTTCAAGGAAAAAAAAAATTGTGAAATAGGCATGAGAAGTTTTAGAGGTTCCTGAGAGACCAGTGTTATGTCAAGGTAAACCACAAGGATCAGATAAACCACTGATCACTGGAAAATGCCTGCTACCTTTTCTTATTTATTTTCTAGGTAAAAATGGTCTTTGGAATTCAGCCCATAAACTGCCATTTAAATCATATCCAATTTTCACTTCTTTTACAACCACTTATGCCATCACTACAAATTATAACATCTGAGCACAGGTAGAAGACAGCTAGAATATCTAGACTCATAATGAAAAACCAGAGGAAAAACCAGCATGCTTGATTTCTAGGCCTGGCTCCTCTTGACATTAAAGAAAAGAAAAAAGAAAGAAAGGAAAAAAAAGAGGAATTAGAAAGTTAGTTTAAAAAGTAGATTTCTGGCCTCTTTATAGTCCTACCTGCCTCTCTCATGAGAAGTCATCAATATGGCTGCCAAGATTTCTTGATGGAAAAATGATTTTGCAAGATGAAACAATTGCACTTAATTGATCTTAATTCCTGGATACATGCCAGTATTTGCATTTAAGGTATTAAGATCCTGGGCACAATGATTTCAATTGAATTTTCTCTCTAAAGTCTCTCATGTCTGTAATGCATATAATTTATATTTTTTAACTATTGGACATATAATGATGGCAGAAATTTCCTTTTTCCCTGAAAGTTTGGTTCACAATAGCCACATATTTCCAATGCCAGATACTACAACATACTATATGACAACAGAGCCACATTTACAAATTTATAATGTGACGTGAAATTGCACAAATAAAAAAAGAGAGAATAATTGAGTATATAAACAATCTTATTCCATATCTTGACATAATCTGTTTGTTCCATTGACCATAAATCTTAACTCTTAGGGTTTGAAATCTATCAAATAACCAATCTTTAATCACTATCACCTTCTAAAAAAGAGTGGTAAATTTAACTTCTTGTAGCTTTAGCTACTTCTGGTATTTTCTTTGTGCTACAAGGATAGCTAGATATGGTGTTATGTTTTCTTATAAATCTTAGTGCATGTCAATATAAACTGCTATGAAGGTCAATAACAGGGCAATAATAGTAACAGACCTTTGAGGAGTGTGCCTATTTTTTTATGCTCTGAAACAGAGCACAACTCTACCTAAATAAACATAAAATATAGTACTTTCTCTCACTCTCAATTTCAAACTTATTTGATCTCTCTGAGCATCACAACGGGTGGTCTGCTTAAGATTAAATACCAAGAAATTGAAGAATAGGGATCTGACCCCAAACCCATCTTGCTTCAAATGTCTGCGTTTCTTCCACCATGCCCTGGGGTCTCTCACCAGGGTGCAGTACTTTCTGTACTAACAGAGGAACTCATGGCCCTCTCAGTGTCCAGAACTTCAGTGGCAGCTTCTGCTGCCCCAACCCTTTCTACTACAATCAAGCAAAAGGAAGTGAGGAGATGGGGAAGCTGTTCTGATTGTTGTTCCTATCTAACTCCCGGATAGTTTTCCCACATAAATAGACTTAACTTTCTAAATGGCAGCTGGAATAAACCTCCTTGCAGTGTTGGAGTTGAGTTGTAGAACAATAACGAAGTAAGCTTTCCTTGCATATAAATACTCAAAAAAAGGAGATTATTGTTATATTTTCTTATTTTGTACCCCACCAAATGATATAACTGAGTCTGTTAACTTGTGAGAAAGTAATTCTTCACTTTTTAAAGACCTGAATTAATTTTCCTTGTGTTTAGCTCACATTTTCAGAGTATCTGAGCATGTACATAAAACAAAAACAGCTCATTTCTGTATACTTGAAAACTGACATTCTTCCAACCTTCCTAACACACAAACACTTTAAGTTATGTTTGAAAAGACAAAGAATAAAGAAAAAAAAAAGCCAGACTCCGGAATAAGAGATGAAATGATAAAATCCATAAATATAAACTCTCCACAGTTTAATTTATATAAGGAAAAGAACTGGGTAAATTAAATTATCAGAATCCAAAAGAATCAGAGGTCACACTGCAACCAGAAAGCAGACCTATCCTCATCATAAATTTAAAATATATTGAGAGAGAGGAGGGAGGGGAAGCTAAGCATTCGGTGATGGAAAGAGAACTCACACTGGGTGGTGAACTTATTATACAACAAGCTGACAATGCACCGTAGAATTGTATGCCTGAAACCTATGTAATCCTTGGTAACAGATGTCACCCCAATAAGTCTAACAATAAAAATAAATTTTAAAAAAACCAAAAAACAAGCAAACAAAAAAATATATTGAACTTTGGAGACATAAATTGCTTTCAGTCATATCCTCTTCACGTTTCTGCTCGAAATCCAAGGTGGTATACGGTGGTAAATTTGCATAAGGAATCCCTACTAGCTCTTCAGATGAGCCTTGCAGATTCTCTAGGTATAGACAATTGTCAGAGAAGAATTTGGGGGGGGGGGAATAAAATGGCTTATTCTCTCTCCCTAAAGGACTTTTTCAGAATTGTCTACCATAACCTTCTTCTGGGGGACTCTAAAACCACAGATTTACCTTTTTCCTAAGAATGGTATCTGGGTCTGCCTGAAACTGTGTAAAAGGACAGCCATTATTTAACTCTAGTTGATAATAATTTTGTATCAAATGAGCTTATATAAATAAACTATATTCCTAACATTCTTGATGTAGACTTAACTTGAAGGCAAATAATACTTACTGATTTAAAAACAGAAGTCTAATCTGTGCCATGTCAGAAAAGAGTTGTGACAAATCCTATCCTCCAGTGGTATGAAAGGTCCAGTAACTGCAAGATTAGGAATATTTCCCTGTAAAATTTTTCTAATTATTTTTTGATCCAGGATGCACTAAAAAATGAACAAAAGCTCCCCAAAACTACATTATCAAATAGTCAAATAGTGGTCATATTAGTAAGCAAGGAAAACTAATGTATACTAATCTGTTTATATCTCAGATTTTTAAAAAGACATCTTTCTTACTTAGGAATGACACAATCAAACACATTAAGGATCAACTACCTTCCTTAAGAAAGCTTTTCATAAAAAAACTTGAAGAAAATGCTTCTTAGTTAGCTGGTGTTTCCAGAGCATTCATTTTTCCCTGTCAGGAATGATGCAGCTCATTGCCTACTTCAGCCCCACAGTGACTGGGAAGGAGAGGACCATTAATCCTAAACAGGTTCCCTGAGCAGTCGCCATGTGTGTATGTGTAGCACCCTTTGGTAGTGGCTATGAAAGGGCCAAAAAAAAGGCTAAGTAAGCTACAGCCCTCTGCCCTCCTGGTGCTTTCTATTTAGCTTATTGGAGAACAAGAAAGTTCAGTGGGATTCGTTATCTTTTAGGATGCACCAAATTGAAGGCTGAATAATCTAAACTCAACTTCTAATTTAAAAATTTCACAAAATTACCCATGGGATTGTCACTCAAATATAACAGGAAAACTGAATGAAAGTTAGCAGAAGTGCTGATGTTAAGTAGCATTTTACACTCAAAACATCAACATGGGGGAAGAAAAATGGTGTGTGTAGTACAGAATAAAAACAAACATTAAAAAATTTTAAAATAAGAGAATGCGTGAGGATAGAAAAGTAAGAGCTGTGTTGAAGCAGTCTTACTATTTTCCATATTTATTTATGTTTAAAGAAATACTTAAAGCTAAATACAAGAATATCATATGTAGCTCTAAACCCTAATAAATGTTAGGATATACAATTGTTTTACTCTTCACTGAATTATTTATTAACATTAAAAAAAATGTCCTATCTGCTATAGACCAGGCACTGTAGTAGGGAATAGACTGATGAACAAAAAGGACATGCCTTCAGGGATCTTGAGAGGACACAAGGAACTATAGAACATGTAATAAACACTGTGATGACAGGGTAATATGGAACAGACCACAAGGACAGCAAGCCTGCAGGAAGATCCATTTGAGGAAGTAAAGTTTAGGTTAAGACCAGAAGACTAAACAGGAATTCGACAGAGAGATGATCAAAGAGGCAGAGGAATAGTGTGTTAAGAGAGAGCTGAACAAAACTGAAATAAATTAACTTCAATATGGCTAGTGCATGGGCAAGGGAGAACAGTGGTACAAGACAAAGCTGACGAGATAAGGGCCTGATCAAGAAGGGCTCTGTCCTAAGGACAGTAAAAAACCACTGGGATGTTTAGCAAGGGGAATAACATTATCAGCTTTGCACTTTTAGAAGGTCACTCTATCTATAGCATGGAATATGGAATAGTGTGGTACAGGAGCAAATGGTAGAAGGTTACTGTCACAATTCTGTGAGAAACGTAGCTCCTTGGACCAGAATGATGGCATCCAAAGTAAAAGAAATGTGGGAAAATTTAGGAGGCAATTATCAGAAGCTGTGTGGTAATGGAAGGTAGGGAGGGAATGAAAAGAAGGAGACAAGGGTATCCTCCAGGTTTCTGACTTGAACCACTGGGAGATGAAGTCACTGGAGGCAGAACAAGCTGGGAGAAGGCGGGGTGGGAAAGTAATGAGATCAGGATTGAGAATAAAATTTGAAATGTTTGGGAAGATAGAGTGAAGTGGGTTCCAAAATAAGTAGGTGGCAAAACATGGAGAATAGGTGTGATGGGGAAGAGAGAGATTGAGTGCTTCATATATAGTTGAACAATTTTTTTTAATTATTAAATGTATTGGGGTGACATTAGTTAGTAAAAATTACATAGGTTCCAGGTGTACAATTCTGAACAATTTTTAAAGACAAATTTAGTAAGCTCAGGAGCCAGTAAAAAGGGAGGTAATAATCATACAACGACCTTTCTTTTTGAGAGCTTACTTGGGCCCCAGAGCTTAGCACTTTAAAGATAATATCTCTCTTCATCTTTATAACAAACCTATGCCACTGGAATCATCCCCAGCTAACACACAAGGAAAGTAAGGCTGACAGATATTATATAACTTGCTCAAGATTTCATCACAATAGGTCTCATATTTGAATCCAACTATGTCTAGTTACAAAGCCCAATGTTCATAATCACTAGGCTACGTGCAGGATTTGTGAGTGACACGGAATTAGAGAAAAAATCAAGATTCCTCTAAGGTGGAAAAGGATGGAACCTGCACTTTAAGAAATGAAGAAAAACCTTTTTCCATAACAGAAGGAACAGAGAGAAAAAACAATCACATGAGAAGATTTATACTTCTGATGTCAGATGAAAAAGGACTTTTCGTTCTAGGGGTTTCTACCTCTCCTATTGACCTGAAATTAGTCATTTGATGAGTATCAAGACAGAATTAATGAGTAAGATGTTTGAGACCAGTAGAAAATAACTGAAATGATTCATTCACTGAACAATAATTTTTGAGTGCCCATTATGTATTGGGCACTATTTTAGGCACCTGGGATTACAGTAGAAAAAAAAAGATAAACTTCTTATTCATCACATGATCTTTAACTTCTGTAGAAGAACACAAAATAAACAAGTAAACAAATCAGATAATTTCACCTCATGACACTGTAACAGAGGAAATTAAGCAGGGTAATGGCACTGAGAGTGTTTGTGGAGAACTGCTTTACATGAGCTGCTCAGGGGAAGATTTGTGTGAGGCAGTGGAAGGAAGCTGAGACTGGAAGAAGCACCCAGGGGAGCAGAATGAGAAGACAGTTACTTAGAGAATGAAATGAGATTGCTGGGTAACTCTGAAAGGACAGATGAGGTGGGTGTCCATGTGTTTATAGTGACATTAATCTGCTTCATTCTATTTTTCTCCAACTGAACTCAGGAGGAGCAATTGCAGAAAAAGCTCAACTTCACCCACAGTTGGCAATTTACCAGCCAGATATGACTGATAATAGGGTGCAAGAGTTTAGCAAGTTAGAGTTAGGTCCATGGAATTTAAACTGAAAATAAAGGATAGTGAGGAACTTAGCCCATATAACTGCAAGTCCCCATAAGGCTGAAGACTTGGTGTATTAACTGGAAAGATGAAGAACTCATGGCTAGAGAGGAAAACATCTGAATTTCAGAAAAGAAGGTGAAAGGAGGGTAGAAAAGTAGCATGGAAGAAAAAGATTTCAAAGATGTGGTTGGTTTGTTTGTTTTTTAAATGGAGAAACAAGGGTATTGGAAGAAGAATAATGAGAGAAATGGAGAAAAAAGTACAGTAGCCCCCGCTTAGCTGCCATTTCGATTTCTGTGGTTATGGTTAGCCCTAGTCCACCATAGTAAAAAAATATTAAATGGAAAAGTCCAGAAATAAACATTTCATAAGTTTTAAATTGTGTACCATTCTGAGTAGCATAATGAAATCTCAGATGTCCTGCTCTGTTCTGCACGGGACATGAATCATCTCTTTGTTCAGTGTATCTACACTGAATATGCTACCCACCCGTTAGTCATATAATAGCCACCTCAATTATCACATAGACTGTCGTGGTATCACAGTGCTGGGGTTCCAGTAACCCTTGCAGTAGACTAACACTACGTCACAGTGCCTACGTCATTTACCTCACTTCATTTCATCTCATAGACATAGTATCATCTCACATCACAAGAAGGGTGAGTGCAGTACAATAAGATATTTTGAGAGAC
The DNA here is from genome assembly GCA_004026885.1 of Lyroderma lyra. NCBI lineage: Eukaryota > Metazoa > Chordata > Mammalia > Chiroptera > Megadermatidae > Lyroderma > Lyroderma lyra. The sequence continues at coordinate 26,170 of PVJL010013155.1, read as the reverse complement.
CACATTCACACAACTTTTACTACAGTATATTGTTATAATTGTTCTATTTTGTAATTAGCTATTTTTGTTAATCTCTTATGTGCCTAATTTATAAATTAAACTTTATCATAGGAAATATGTACATATTAGGAAAAAAAAACAGTGTATGAGTATACAGGGTTTGGTACTATCTTGCAGTTTAAGGCATCCACTAATGGTCTTAGAAATTATCCCCCAAGAATAAGGGGGTACTGCTGTATAAGAAGACAGAGAGTAAAGTGGAGGGATGTTAGGAGACAGTGATAGCACAGAAAAGAAGTTAGTTTAGCTGAGTTGCACAAGTATCCACAAAGCAGCAGAGTATTTTACAGTAGGAAAGAATGGTGGTCTATAAATGGTAGGGGGGACTTAAGAAGACAATAGTCCAGTGACAGTGAAAGTATGGGGAAATAACGAACATCCTCTCAGAAAGGCTATAGGAGAAATAGCATCGCAGGGGAGAGCCAGACCTCAGGTCAGGAGGATACCTTCCTAAGAGTGGCTTACCGATGCTGCAATTTCAGACATGCCTGCCACCATTGGCATCTGATCCTTGTGTGAAGGAGCCATTTCTCAGGGTGTGATGTTCTCCATCTATGCTTCCCTTTTGCCCTGATTCCTCTAATATGACATTAACGTAGTAAGAAAAAAATCCAAGAGAACCACTGGTCAGGAATAAACATCCTTTTAGACAAACAAAAAAAAAAAATTATACTTGGGGGGGGGGGGGGAAAGCAAAGCTGCCATGTTGACAGAACAGTAAAGCAGTTTATTTAGAGTCATTTGAACAAGGCAGACACAGTTGAAGGACCCAGGGGGGTTTTCAGTTTCCACCATCTGGTTATTTCCCCAGTCCTCTGCCATGCATCACAAAGCTCTCTGTGAAGCCACTTAAAAAGGAAAGAGCTAACACTCCTTTTTATTTGCTTTAACACTGCCCTCAATAAAAGGTGGTACATCCAAAGGATAAAATAAATATTTGGCCACAAAAATCTCAGTGCAAAAATATATTTACTTATGTGGAAAGGTGTTCTCTTTTCATTGTTGAGTATAAAAAGCAGGTTAAAAAATAAAATGTTGACTATGATCTCATTTTTGCAAACAATAAATGTTTTTTTATATTGTGGTAAAATATACATAACATAAAATTAATCATTTTAACCATTTTCAAGTGGACAGTTCATTAGCTGTAAAGACTATTCTTATTGTTGTACAACCATCCATCTCCAAACTTTTTCATCTTCCCAAACTTAAAGTCTGTACCCATTATATGAAAACAATGAATGTTTACATATGCACATAGAAAAAGTCTGAACCATACATCAAAAATGTTAATGACTGATAGTACAATTATAGTTTTCCTTTTCTACTTTTTAGTCCTCTATATTTTTATTTTTTTCTAAAAGAAACTGAATTTCTAGTATAATTTTTCAAACTTTTAAATAATTTTTAAAAAGACACTGAAGGTTCAAACATTAAAAAAGAAAAGGGAAACAGAAGTAGGGGTCATGCTCATCAGCTTCTTTAGAATTGTATTAGTAACTAAAATATATTCCACGAGTGACCTGAAGCAACTCAAATTTTCAATGTGTTTCTTAGAATGAAAAGAAACCAACACATTACTAACTGCCTAATAAATATTGCAATACTTGAAAATAAAAATGAATACTACAGCATAAATAGCTAATTTCCCCCCACTGCTCATTTTCCTCTTCTTCCTGGTAATAACAACCTCAATTCTTAGCTGGGTACTTGATGCCAAACCAAAACACAGTTTTTCCTGGTTGTCACTCTTGCAATTAGCTGTGGCCACGTGACTAAATTTTAGCCAAAGAAGGAGTGCTATGTGCAACTTCTTGGATGTGCCCTTAAAGGGCAGGGGCATACTCTTCTTGCTCATCTCTCCTTGCTAGTTATAATACTGACTCAATGGCTAAAGCTCTAGCAGCCATCTTGGACCATGAGGCTACATGAGAGGAATAGGGAGCAGTAAGATAAATATCTCTTTTTTTGTTATATGTAGTTGTTAAAGATGAACCATGATGTTAAGAAAACTGATCAGGCTGGGAAGTCTGTGGTTAAGAGCTGGGTTCCTGCAACTCTTTGGTCCTAATTTTCTGTTTATGAAACTCTGGTTCTGACTTCCTATATCTCTGGTATGTATGTATGGGTGTGTGTGTGTGTGTGTGTGTGTGTGTGTGTGTACATACACACACACACACGCACACACGCACGCACAATCTATGGCTGGATACCTTCCAGATCACACACACACACACACACACACACACACACACACACACACACAGCCAGATGTGCATGTGGCCCATCATGTAAGCATGTTCTGAGGCTGTTGGCAACTTTCTCTTTTTTTTTCCTGAATAAATCCTTTTATTGACAGACTACCAAGTTGATATTGTTGTCCAGTCAACACAGTCAACTCAGTGTATTATATCTGATACAATTACCTACTAAATTGTTTTCCTTTCAACATGTCTTATATTCAGTCCCATACTTTTGTCAATAATGATCATAAAAAGAATACTAATAGAAACTGGTAAATAATAAATATGACCACATTCAAAAATGAACAATTCTCAACCTTCTTTCTACTTGAATTCTCTATAGAATCTGTCACTGTCAACAATGCCAACTTTCTGACACTCTTTTCTCCATCGAATCAATACTTTATAGATTTTTCCCCCCTCATCTCTTTTTAGTTCCTTTTTAGTTTCCTTGTAACACTCCTTTATAATCTGGTGGTCAATTTCTCTAGACTGCTTGACTATGATTAAATTTTTTGTATGTGTTTAATGGCTATTTCAGTCATCAAAATTTCCCTGAAGCAGTCTGCTATGGACTTGATCGTGTCATGTTTCTCCAAAATTTATATATTCAAGTCCTAATCCCCCCATGAAATGGTATTTGAACATGGAGCCTTTGAGAGGTGATCAGGTTTAGATTAGTTCATGAGGGTGGGGCTCTCATGGTAGAATTAGTGCCTATATAAGAAGGAACACCAAAAAGCTTGCTACCTCTCTCTCTCCTCACCGTGTGAAGACGCAGTGAGAAGTTGACCATATGCAAGTCAGGAAGAAGAACTGAACAGGCCAGAATCTTGATCTTGGACTTTCAAATCTACAGAACTGTGAGAAAATAAATTTCTGTTGTTTAAGCACCCAGTCTGTGGAAGTTTACTATAGTAGCCCAAGCATACTTACATATAATTATTCATTCAATTATTATTAAATACATAACTAGTTATCTATTGAACGCCTACTACATGCCAGGAACATTACATATTTTATCTCCAATCCTCTCAGTAGTCCCACAAGCTAGAGAATATATATTCACTTCAGAGGAAAGAGGCCTGAGGCCTGAAGAATAATTATCCCAGGTCGCATAGCCAGTAAGTAAAAGTCAGACTCTGAACCAAGGTTTAAAGTTCACTACCCATTATATCCCATGGCACACACAAGTCTCTCCCTCAAGGAGTTTATGGTATTTTATAGAGACAATACAGACGAATATAAAGCTGAATAATTTAAAAGGTTAATAATAGTACATGAGAAAAACACAGAAATAATAAGAACTACTAGAAGAGAGTGATTGCTATGTACAAGAGATCATGAAATGCTTCAGTTTCCCACCCCACCCCCACCATAAAAGTATAGAGAATTACTTTTAAACAAAATCCTTGTTGAAACCCATCCAAACCAAGTGAATAAAGTGGTAAGAGGCATTACAACCTTGAAATAAAGATAAAACCTTAATAGAACTTACTTTGACATTTAAATTAGTGCCTTTTTAAAGTCACCAAAAAGCATTTTCTTTCTACAAGGTATGCCACAGGTGATTTGTTTCATCGCATCTTAATCTTCAGAGAAAAAAATTACACAGAAGCTTGCTTTTCTAAATTGTCTACTAAAGTTAGCCAGCCAGTTATTGACTAAAAAAGGATAGGGATGTAGCTAAAACTTTTCTGAAAGGGTGTGAAATTAGATTATCTATTTGTATTTGATGATAATTTGAAAAGGTCTGAGAAATTTCTTCACAAAAGTAAGGAGAGCTATAAAGTGGTCAAATAACATTTTAACTACTCATAGATTAGACAGGAATGTGGAACACACAGGATCCAGTCTCAATTTTGGAACATTATATCTTCAGTTTTTTCAAAGTGATAGCTAGGTACTTAACTACAAAGCAGTTTTTTAAATAGGTAATTCTAGTGTTTAAAAAAGTTTTTATTGTAGGATGATTTTATAAAAATCAAAATCGTCCATGGTAATCTATGATAGCCTGTACAATGTAGGGAGAAAAAAATGAATCCAGTTTTGACCTATAAAGAACAAATTCAATTTGTATTTCTATTGTTTGTTAGAAGAAAACTAATTCATTTCTAAAACAGACAAGAGATATTTTGATAATACCCTTTAATTCAACAAAAATTAGAATTATTAATTATAATTTTATTTTATGACAAAAATATTGCTCTCATTATAAATATAAAATACGCTCATTACTAGAAATTTGGAAATAAAGGATAAAGTAAAAAACAGTCATGCCCTAGCCATCACCAAATACTAATGTTTCCTTATAATTAGCATACTTTTATATTTTTTAAAAAGTTGGTCATTTTATATAAAATATTCACATTCTTTCTTTTCTTTTGTTTTCAGTTAAATATATGGCATTTTCCCACATTGTTACAAAGCTATCAATTTAATTCCAGGAAACATTCTAACAAATTTATTTAACCACAATTCACTTTAAACAATGATTTTGCTTTTTATTATATTAATAATGCCATGATGAACATCTTAGTGCTTTTTCCGATTCACAGATAATTTCCTCAGTATAGATTCTAGCAGTGAAATTACTAGCCAAAGTCATACAATCAGCAAATAACAGGACCTGGGTAAAGAGATATGGTAGAGTTTATAGGCACTGGTTCACAAGTGTTGACTGTTAAATTTTCAGGAATTTTCTAAGCCTGTTGTTAAATACAAATCATTAAAAATTACATTGTGTAAACATACAAATAGTTTATTAAAACAAAAATACTCAAAATTCATAATCTGTTAATTGTGTTAGTACACTTTACTATTCTCTTTTCTCCAAAGTGTTTATATCTACTGTATATAGCTGGTAGTACTACATGATGGTATTCTACTGCACATCTCTTCCCAACTCCATATTCAGTGATGTCATGTTGGTGGCATGACTTTGGCTATAGTGGCATATCATAGAAAATGAAAAATGCTACAAATTGGCAGTTTTTAGGTCCCTTGAGAATCTAGAGAATTAACCCAATTATTCAGATGGTTAGCTATACATGTATCTTATTTATTTCACCCTCAAACATCTATGCCTTTAAAAAGTCCTCAAAAAAGTGGAAGAAGAGACTGACATCTAAACACTTTAATAAGTTTTACTACGTGAGCTACTCAGTAAAAGCTTCTAATAAATTTTTGAACAGAGCTGTGCTGAGTGGCTGTCAGTGATACAAAAATGTTCAAGTCTTCAAGTAAAGAGGGTATGAACTAAGAATGATATAACAAGATAAAAATTATAAATACCATGAGATAAAATAATGCAGGGATTCAAAGAAAGGAGAGATTATATCCTGCTGAAGAATTTTAAAAGGTCCACAAAGATAGAGCATTTTTAGGTGAATAAATGGAAAGATGTCATAGAAAAGTGAAATAATTCTTTAAGGCTATCAAAAACTTCACCTCTTCTTTTCATAGCATTTTTACATATCTGTTTTAGAGCGTATCACTCCCCTCTATCCTATGTTGTAATGACTATTACAGTAGACTCTCTGTTAACCAGAACTCAAGCAACCAGCACTCTCAAGCAATCAGAAAAAAGGTTATGACACTTTGCCAAGTTGTTTGTACAGTGCTGCTAATGTAAACGCATAGTGGCAAGTTTGCAAATTTAACTGTCAGATTTTGGGTCCAAGGACAGCTCTGACAGCCATTCCAGAAAAAGAGTTCCAAAATTGCTTTGAAGGGTGAACTAGGCACTGGCATCAGTACATAGCCTCCTAAGGGGAGTATGACTATAGTGATATTCAGCAATATCAAAAAGTGTTATCACTTTTTGTGCTGTCAGTGATACAAACACTTTTTCTAGGATGAGTTTGCTAAACTAATTGTCTGACCTTCCTATGTAGTAGAAACCAGAAGATATAATATAACTGTGTCACAAAAGTACCAGGGTGAAAAAAGGGGAGGGAGGAGATAGCAGTCTTTGTCCCTGATAAAACATCTCCATGATAATGGAGATTAAAAGATCACTGACCTTAATAAGAATGGGTTGTGATTTGAATACCAATGAATGAAAAGAGAGCCATTAGGTAAGATTATCCCATCAAGACCAAGATATTGTATTTATTTTCATAAAATGACACAGAATCAATTTATCAATCAAGTTTGGTAAGTCAGTCCAAGATTGTTGTCAAACACAATATTATTCCTAACTTACTGATTCATTTGGGCACTGCTTCATAAACAAATTGGAACTTATTTATCATACCCCAGCTCTAACAATATGTAAGAATGGAATCTTGGAGGCCTAATCACTACTCATTTAAGAAATTACTTACTAAAAACTGTGCTTCTCTTAAATCAAACTTGTCTGAGAAACAGAAATATGCATTTTCAATATTTTTCAATGTTTAAATAAATAATACTATGCAAGTTCAAAATATCACAATAACTTCACTGTTATCCTTCAAGGTCAAAGAAAGTTGTATTCCAATTAATCCAACATTCTGATTCAGTTTCTTCATCTGTTAAATAAGACTATTATGGATTAAATTAATATTTGTAAAGTACTGAGGACAGTACCTGGCATATAGATTAAATGCTATATGTGTGATTATTAATTACATTAAGTGATATAATTGTGATAAATTATATTTCCAAACATGTCCTAGAGATTTCATGCTCTTCCAGAACCTTATCATTCTCCATCAAAAGGTGGAGTCCATTTTTCTGCCCTTGAACCTCGGTGGACTTGTGACTGCTCTAATCAGCAGAGAAGGACAGAAATGTTATTCTGTGATTTCCAAGGCTATGTCATAGAAAGGATACATAAAACGTCTGCCTGGCTCTCTTTTTGGAATGCATATGCTGGAGAACCCAGACACCCCATTTAAGAAAGCCCAAACTAGTCCATTTGGAGAGATCATAAGGAGAGACACATGTGGAGAGAAACTACAGCTTTCCTAGCTAACAGCCAGCAACAACTGCCAAACATGAATGAAAGAGACTTCAGATAATTCCAGCTCTTGGCCTTTGAGTTTTCCAGCTTCACACACTGTAGAACAAAGAGAACCCATCCTAGCTGTGCCATCAAAATTTCTGATCCACAAAATCTGTGAACATAATAACTGATTGTTTTATGCCACTAAATGTGGGGCTAAACTGCTACACTTAAGATTTGCATTTCAACTAAAGTCAAAAAGGTTTTAAAGTAGTGCAGACAAAACAAGCATTCCAAGGAAAGTAACCTCACAGGGTGATCTGATCATAAATTCCTAACTGGGCAAGTCATTGTGGGTAGTCATGCCTCAGGAATATTAACCTCTTTAATGAAAGGCTCATCTTTGCTTTAAGCAAGTCCTGTCCATTCTTTCGGCATCTAGGTTAACACACTTTTGAAATGCCTCTCTGTTCAAAGCCCTCAAAAGCGAAACCATCCTCAAGAAAGCATATAATCCTATTAACTATTCTATAATCCAGTCCCCACCTTGCTTTCTCCTACTTTCATGTAATCTTCCTTATGTTCCCTCTTTAATTTCAAATGAATACATAAAAGAAGCTGCAGTCACTCTGGGAAGAATTTTTCTCAGTCTGTTAAAAAATTAAATGTCATGGCAATAAGGCAGGTATAAAACAAAAGAGAGACTCATAAAACAAAGTAGAAACAACTGTCAGGCATCTAACATATTATTATAACAATAGCAACAGCTAACAGTTATTGTCCTCTGCGTGTAAGGAACTACAAAGAGCCATGATTTAACATCCCTAAAAATTCTATAAGGATACTGTATTATCTCTACTTTATATCTCACATGCAAAAGAAATACCCCAAGACTAAAAATATTTAAAAAATATTTTCATATTGCTTTATTGATTCAGATGGCATGCTTTGAATCTTTGTAATGCATCATTGTAACTACTGCTAATATAAACCAGGAGTTGGCAAACTTTTTCTTAAAAGGACCAGATAATAAACACTTTGGTCTTTGAAGGCCATATACAAGGTCTGAACTCATCCTAGAAAAAGTGCTACGTACCTCCTTGCTGAATATCACTACAGTCACCTTCTAAGTACTCCCCTTGGGAAGCTTTGCACCAATGCCAGCAACTAGTCAAACCTTCAAACCAATTTTGGAACTCTTCCTAGGACAGCCATCAGAGCTGTCATTTATTACCCCTGATGTCCTGAATGTCATCAAAATGTCTTCCCTTCAATATTTCCTTTATCTTCTGGTAAAGAAAGAAGTCATTGGGGGCCAGATCAGGTGAGTAGGGAAGGTGTTCTAATAGAGTTATTTGTTTACTGTCTAAAAACTCCCTCACAGACAGTGCCGTGTGAGCTGGTACCTTGTCATGATGCAAGAGCCATGAGTTGTTGGCAAAAAGTTCAGGTCATCTTTGTCTAATATTTTCATGTAGTCTTTTCAGCACTTCCAAATAGTAAACTTGGTTGACTGTGCAGTTGGTACAAATTCATAATGAACAATCCCTCTGATACCAAAAAAGTTTAGCAACTTCATTTAAACTCTTGATTTGGACTGATGGAACATTTTTGGCCATGGAGAATTGGCTGACTTTCATTGTGCACTTTGACACTTTGTTTTAGGGTGGTATTGGTATACTCATGTTTCATCACCAGTGGTAACATGGCCCAGAATATCATCTTGCCTCTCCAAAAGGTCTTGGCAAACTTCAACTTTCCTTTGCTTTTGTTCATCAGTGAGCTCCTTCAGGACCATTTTTGCACACACCTTTCTCAAGATTTTCAGTTCAGATTTTCCTAACTTTTTCTATAGGTATTTACTTGGTCTGCTATGCTTCTCACAGTCAGCCAATGATTTTCATGCACAATTCAACAAATTTTTGCAAAATTTTCATCAGTTCTCCTCATTACTGGCCGCCCTGGCTTCTCTTCATCAGATGCTTTCTCTCTCCTCAGAAAAATGTTTAATCCATTTGCACACTGCCATTTTCTTCATGGCATTATCCCCATAAATTTGGACTAACATGTCCCTGGTTTCGCTTCCACTCTTGCCAAGTTTAACAAGAAATTTAATGTTTGTTTGTTGCTCTAATTCAGGCCACAACATATTCACGACAGCATACAACAACAATAATGACCACCACTCAGCAAGACTTCACCACACACTGACATAAACACAGCTGTGAGACACAGATATCCCAAAGTTTTAAAACCTTACTGAGTTGTTTGTATAGTGCTGTCAAAATAAGCGCACGGTGGCAAGTTCACGAACTTAATTGTTAGAACTTTAGTCTTCCTTGTTGCATATTCTTCCTTGTTTGTTTTGTTTGTTACAATGCTTTAGAAATGTAAAATCATTCTTGGCTAGTGAGAGCTATAAAACATGCTGTGCATTGGCCCCTAGGCCATGGTTTGTCCAACAAACTACAATGGAGAAAAGTTGAAGGCTATAAATTCAAATTAATAAACCTACTTTTTATTATAATACTTAGAATTATATCTACAGTTATACTAAATTACGAAAACATCATTTCTGGCTCTAGCCCATTACTATCCATTAAAATCACAAGTTACCCTGAACTGTTGGAAAGCAAAAATATAGACCCAAACATCCATAATTTCCATTACAATAAATGTTTATTCATAATTGACATTCACCTACTTTGAAAAGGTCTGGAAGACTGAAAGAAACTATATCTCTAGGGTGTTACTGCTTCTCCAAGCATCTACGCAGATAACTTTATGTTTGTTTATGGAGATTCATGACAGCCCAATGTGAGCGATAAAACACTGAACACTTCTAACCTTTAGTGTCAATCCTTTGTAAGAAAATGTTTATTATTTTTGGCAGGAAATGATGGAAACTGGTAAGAAATAACCAGACTACCTTCATATGTAAGTGAATTGGAATTTTGAAGGAACAGTTCCTCCTAGTAAATTTGTCTACACAGAGCTTAACCAACTAAATTTACAGCTGTTAACAGGTTGTGCCTCTGTATTCCTGAACATATAAATAAATGTCTTAATCAGAACAAAAACAGGTTCAGATCCAGTTGTTCAAACATTACCTAACTATAGTTAAAGTGACTATCTAGGAGAATCACAATCTTAGAAAAGTTGTTTTCCAGTTTCCTCAAAGCTACAAAGATGCTGCTCGGCAAATATTAATACTTCTGTAATCACCTAAAGCTCAAGTTACATGATCTTGTTTAAAAATAAGACGCTCAAAATAATGCCAAATCAAACACATATGCTTTCAAATTGAGGGTCCAAATTAGGAAGAAGCCAATTACTTAAATTCAAATTGGAAAGGCACGATTTTTGAGCACCTATAAATTAGAAGGTTCTTAGAAACTGAAATGAGTTATTGGAGTGAGGAAATAAACTCACATGTATAAAAATTGTATTCATTTTTCTTTTTTTTTTTTTTTTTTAATTTGCAGGGGTGGTGGGTATGTGGGTAGTTCCCCAACTGGGAATTGAACCCAGGCCGCAGCGTTGACAGTGCAGGCGCTGAAGCCTTAAGCCACTACACCATCAGGGAACTCCCTCATTTTTCTTAGGGACACAAAATTAAATAAAATTTAAATAAGTAAGATATAACAAATAGAGTTTTATAGACAGCCCTCTTTACAGACTGAGAATAGATGTGAGTTGATTACTAGTAGCTAAGGTGTTCAGCCATGTCATAAAATGGAAATTAGTTGCCTTGCTAAATTAATTACTTGGTACAGTCAAGAGAAAGGTAACCAATCCAATCACTAAAAGGGCACAGCTAGCCAATTTACATCCTCTGTTCTTGGAAATCCCTGAAAAATTAGAATATTATTTCAAGGCATCTGATATTTTTACTATTGTGTATGACCCTCTACATTTCTTGTATCCAAGGGGTTCCCTGGTGGTGTAGGCTTTGGCGCTGTCACTGCCACGGCCTGGGTTCAATTCCCAGCCAGGGAACCAACAACAACAACAACAAAAATACATTTCTTGTATCCAAAAGACAAAAAAATACAAATTTCTTTGTATTAAGTACAAACAAAATCGAGCTGTTAACCACACAGAAAAATCTATCAACCATAAAAATACCACTTTTGAACCCATATTACTGCATAATTGAGAAGCTCTATTTATTATAAGTTGAGCTTAAACAATGCCATACCCTATATGAAATCTAAATTTTATGATAGCTACTCAGGTGCTATACTATAATAGCTGCCAAATTCTACTTTTCCTCAAATTATTCCAATATGACTTGAAACTAAGTATCCACAGTAGAAGCTAATCAGAAGAATCAACTCAGGTATATACATATTCCAAGTACTGGGAAGGACTCCAATAATATCTAAAAGAATGATACTTAACCAAGACTATCTATTTATAAGTATTTGATTTCTTCTGATACAGATAATATTTTTATACTGACAGAGCATATTACTCTAAAACCTTATATATTTGTATTAGAAAAACAAGGAGAGACTTGATCTAAATAAATAAAAAGATTAAGTGTTACAGGACCCCAAGCAATTATCAGCTTCTCTAATGAAGCTTTATGTCTGATGACCCAAGCTTTCAATGTCTTTTTCTGTGAACTTCTATAACGTCTGTGGACTAATCACATGGTCAAGCAGTTGATTACACTATATTGCTTTGTACTGTTTGCAAGTCATTTCTTATGCTGTATGTGTCTTTAATATCTTTTGAATCTCATAGCCATCTAAACACATCAAGAAGCAATTCTTATGTATAACTTCCTTAAAACTCTCCTGAGTGCTGTGAAAAGGTAGAAGCCAATTAGATAAAAAGAGCATTGGATACCAACTTAAGGATTTGCACTTAATTCAATGGATCATGGCAAACCACTGAAGAAAGAATAAATAAAATGATAACAATTATTTGGAAAAGAGTAACTAGAAGTCTTGTGCAGTTTGTATTAGAGGAATGAAGGGCTGGAGCAACAAAACAAAACAAAATTAAGAAACTATTCACTTATACACAAAATAGTTGCCCAGTTCCTTAACTAGAATGGTGGGAGACAAAGTAGAAATGGACATAAAAACAAGTGAATAGATTGAGGGAGCCTCAAAATAAATAGCTACAAACCTGCAATTTATTAAGTATGAAAATAAGATAGAAAGAATGGTCATAGATTATTAGTTTCAATTCAGCAAACATTTACAGAGACCCTACATTGTGCAAGGCCTTGGAAAATATGAAAACAGATCAACTCTCAAGGTGCAAAAAAAATCTAGTAAGGCAGACAAACAATGTCCATAAAAATAATTAAATTTGACCATAATGAATATTATAATATAGGTGTAAACAACATGTTACTGTAGTCCAGAGGATGAGATCATCAATCCTGAGTAGACCTGGGAAGACCAATGTTTCAAGGCTAAGTGACTGTTAGAATAAGGGTACTTTTACCAAATAACGTGTGTGCTTTCTTCAACATGCATCTTAATTTACCTCCTTTAAATCTCTTTCTACCAAGAAAGTCCAAGCACAGGTCATCTTTTGTCTGTAATACTTCATCAGATTCCCAACATCAAACATAATCTCTCACCTGTTGCTCCTTAGTAGAGCAAATCAAGTTAATACCGAAGTTTGCTAACAGACTGCTTTCATCATGCTACTCCTTCTACTGTAAGGAGAGGACTTTGGTGACTTCCAATAACTGAGGATCAATGTGTTGCTCCCAAAACAATCACTTCTCTAAGTCCTCTCATCTCACCTTTCATCTGAGCTCTTCTCATTTTGGTCATAAGAGTTTCACATTCCTTTTTATCCTGGTTAAAGAGATGTATCCTTGCTGTAGAGATGATATGAGGAGTATGACTTCTGAATCAGAAAATCTGAGACTGCATACTGGCTCTGTGACCTCCTATTTATATGATATTGGAGAAGTCAGTCTGCACTCTTATTTCTGTATCTGAGGAAATAAAGCCAACCTCACATATTGAAAACTTATGTGAAGTTTTTATAAAGTGAGAAGAGGCAGGACGTAAACTCCTATAAGTATGAAGGTGATTATAGATCCATACTAAGTCAAGTCAATTCTTTACTTAATGAATGATCAGTTTAATTGGTTCACAGCCTGGATCAGAAATTGGCTATCCCAAATTTCTGACTCCATTTGTTTTGGCATGCCAGGTTAATTATGGGGAGACCGTGGGGGATGTATTATATGATTTTTCATCTATGTCCATAAAGTGATTTCCCAAGATGCCTGAAGCTTTTGGCTTTATATTCCTAGCCAAGCCAAATAAAGTTTTCATCTATAAAGAAAAACAGAAACCTAACTGGCCTTTCAAAGCTTGAGTCGATTAAAATTTCCAGTAACTGCTCCCCACTCTGTTTTTTTAAAGTACCTAACAATTTGGGAAACAGTTTTATTCACTTTTCTCCTCTTCTATGTAAATGTTTTGCTAGAATCCTCTATCTAGTCATTTGTTAACTATCTATAAGAATGCTGCCCAGTAGAACTTTCTGCAATGATGGATGTGTACCACATCTGTGCTGTCCAGTATGGTAGCCAGTGGTCACTTGTGGCTACTGAGGCCCATAATGCAGCTAGTGCATCTGAAGAACTATTTTTTTTTGTTAATTTGATCTTAATTAATTTAACTGTAAATGGTCAAAGGTGTCTTCCGGCTACCATTTTAGATAGCTCAAGTCTATTGTATGTGTGCCAGAGACACAGACACACTAAAGAATTATAAAATCTGCTGACAAGGCTGGCAGTCAGGGTGCCCACACCAACCCAGTTATAAAATGTGGCTGATGCTCTCCCAGAGTTGGAAGCTAGGACATGGTCCTCTCCACAAACGCACCTACACAACCATAATTCATGTCATTGTTCATGGTGTTCCCTCTGCTTATAACGCCCTTCCCCCAACTGTGTGCCAAGTAAACTCCCTTCATCTTTCAAAGCCAGTTCAAATGTTACCTTCCCCATGATCCTCCTGTGATTTTTTTAAAGCAACATAAAGTGAAAAGAACTATAATTAAGGAATAAGGTAAATTAAAGTTTGAATCCCAGAGATAGCCCTTATTAGCCAGAACTTACTAAACCTTGAACAAATCTTGAGCCGCAATTATTTCCTCTATAAAACAGTAATAAAAATACCAACCTTGAAAATTTGTTGTTAAGATACCAATCTTGAAAATTTGTTGTAAGACTCAAAACTTCTAAGCAACATTACAGCTAACATGTATTAAATGTCCATTTGTATCAGTCACTGTGGAAGTATAACACTTGAATTTTTCATTTCATTTTCATAGCAACCTTATAAGGTAAGTAATATTCCTTTACCTATCCATCCATATATTCAACAGTTTTATTCATTTATTCATTCAACAAACCATTAGGAGCATAATGTGCCTAGTGAGAAACTTAGGATAAAGGAGTGAACAAAGTCCTGGCACTCATAGATTTGATATTTTAGTAGAAAAGAAAAGAAGACAATGAGCAGGAAAACAGATAGATATGTAATACTGTATTAGTAGTATTGAGTTATGGAGAAAAATAAAGCAGTATAAAAATATAGAAGAGAGGAGGATGCTATTTTATATAAGAAGTTGTCCAGCAAAGCCTCTCTGTTCAGGGGATGCTTGAGCAGAAAATCAATAAATCATGAGGATGAGCTATATGCAAATATGTAGAAAGAATGGAGAAGGAACAGCATTATTGGGAGCTATTACATGACATGTTAGAAATACATGAGTGCCACCGGCTCGATTCCCAGTCAGGGAACCAACCAAAAAAAAAAGCGGGGGGTGGGGTGGGGAATACATGAGTCAACCAGACACAGTGATTACACTCCAGGATTTTACATTACTGTGAATAAATGAACAAAACCATAAGGTCTTGGAAGAGAAAAATTCAATGAGGAAAATGGAGAAATATAAGGAAACAGAGTGATGGAAGGAAGTATAAGTATTTCTACTTTACAGATGAGGATACTGAGAGGTTAAATACAAGCTGGTATATCAAGAACAAGCATTTAAACCCATAAAGTAGCTCATTTTTTAAATTACTATGCCATTCTCTCCCCACTATATGATAAAATCTCCACTGGGATCATACACAGTCTTTAGTATACCCTTGTATCAGTATAATGGCACACCGGAGATATAAAGTAAGGTTGAATCAACTCAAATTTTCACTCTAGATATATAAAAACTCTATTACAATTAAGGAGACCATGATGAGAAATGGCTCTCCTTATTTAGGGAAATCTCATTTAAATATTCACCACAATAAATAAAATATAACATTTAAAGGTAAAAGTGATAGGTTTTAGAAGGGGGTTAGAGTAAGAAAAAACTACCCAAATGGGTCTAGTGCTTACTGCTGCAACACTGAACTGTTTATATGGGCTTGACAAAGGGTGGGACAGGACACTGTAATAAATGGGGGAGGAATAACAAAGTTATCATTACATGTTAACTAAACTGGTGACAAGTTAGCAATAAATATCAGGACTTATTGACACTATTTGCCCAAGCATTCTCTTCAATGTTAATCCTTAGGATTTAAAAATACTTCAAGTTTCAAAGCTGCTTCCTATCACTTAGCAAACTAGTTCACAACTGTCAGCACTTTAACTCATAAACTAAAGGAAGAAAATCACAGGGCCATATGGAAAAAATTCTCACCATGCCATTATAATCTGTTTAATCTGTGTGAAAACATCTCATTCACAATTATTGTATTTTTTTTCCTAATTAAAAAGCAGTACATACTTATTCTTGAAAGTCTGGAAAATTCAGAAGTATATAAATGAGAAAATTTTAATTCCATCACCCAAATACAACTGTTGTCCATAGGATAGAATATTTCTTTCCAATATGCTGGAGTATTTATTTTTCTTTATGTATATATGCCTATGTGTACAATGGTTGAGGTGTGTGTAATTACTGTTTTTTATAGAACTGTTATCATACTTCTTACATAGCTTTGTATCTGCTATTTTTCACCTTTCATTAACATTACATAAAGATCAATTTATCCATATTTTAAAATACAAACTGTAATAATGGCAAAATATTCTGTGTGCAACCATCTCTCTATTATCAATACCAAATTAATTCTATTAAATATGATACTGGGATAAACATCATTATTAAAAATAATTACTTTCTCAGGATAAAGTCCAAGAAGTAAAACTACTAGTTTAAGTTACATAAATGTGTTATATGAAATTTTATAAGTGTCATCAAATGCCCTCCATACAGGTAATACCAATTTACATTTCTGCCAGTGAGTTATCTGAGAGTTTCACTCCATACTCACCAATAAAAGGCATTATATTTTTTTAAATATCCAAGGCAAACAAATAACATTTCACTATCCTAATTTGTATTTATTTCACTAATAAAAGTAAATATTTTTCTCTTATTACCCACTTTTATTTCTTCTATGAATTTTTAAAACTATTTGGCCATTTTTCTGGCCATTTTTCTATTAGGAGCATTTTTTTCATCATTGATTTAAAGAACACTTTATAGAGAGAGATATTTTCCCCTTATCAACATACATATTACAAATATTTCTACCTCTTTCTTGTTGGCCTTTGAAGTTTTTCTAATGTAGAGATACTTAAATTATTCATGTTGTCATACTTATCAGCATTTTGTTGTTAATTTGCTCTATTGATCTTATGCTAAAAAAAAGTTCTTAATACCTTTCTCTTAAAACTGGATTGGAGCTACCAAAGACTATTTATACCTAGAAAATTTGCTGGTGAAATTTCAGCAATATGGCAATATGGGGGAATGATCTAACCTAGAACTCTTTAATCATACACACAGATGTAGTTACTCTCTCTTCTCTCCAAACACGTAGATATATTAGATAAGATATAAGAAGATTTTAATTTTAAAAACATAGATGAGCTTTTGACGTGTATAAAGGAAAATCCACAAATACTAGGGGCAAAAAATAAAAAGCAAAAATATTAAGCTTCCTTGGTTAAATTTATTTCTAAGTATTTTCTTCTTTTACTTCCTGTTGTAAAGGGATTTTCTTAATTGCATTTTCACATGTTCATTGCTAGTATATAGAAATACAACTGGTCCTGCAAACCCATAGAACTTATTTATTATTTATCTCCAATCATTCTTTTTTCTTTTGGAGAATTACTTAAGGGTTTCTGTAAGATCATGTTATCTGCAAAATTAGATAGTTCTACTTCTTCCTTTTCAATCTGGTTTCCTTTTATTGCTTTTTCTTGCCTAATTGCCCTGTTTAGAGCCCCCAGTACAATGTTGAATTCAAGTGGCAAGAGCCATTATTAAAAGAAGTTAAAGAAGATCTAAAAAAAATGGAAAGACAACCATATTCATGGATTTGAGAATACTTAATATTGTTAAAATGGCAGTACTCCCCAAATTGATGTAAGAAAAAAATAGATAAATTATAATGCATTAAATTCTGTATATTGTGCTTCAAAGGACACTATCAAGAAGGTGAAAAGACAACCAACAGAAAGGGAGGCCATATAACTGACAGGGATCTAGTATCCAAAATATATCTGACAGGGATCTAGTATCCAAAATAAAGAGCTCATACAACTCAACAATAAAAAGACAAATTACCCAGTTAAAATATGGGCAAGGACCTGAACAGACTTTTATGTTTATTGGGATATGCAAATACCCAATAAACACATGAAAAGATCTTCAGTATTGTTATTCATTAGGAAAATCAAAATCAAAACCAGGAGACACCACTTCGCACTCATTAGGATAGTAGCTATTACATGAGGGCTGTCTGGAAAGTATCCAGCCATGTAATAACAAGTGTTGACAAAGATATGAAGAAATTGGAACCCTCACACATTGCTCATGGGAATGTAAAATGATGGAGCTGATAACAGTTGGATAGTTTCTCAAATAGTTAAACATAAGAGTTACTATATAATGTAGAAATTCCACTCCTAGGTATAGACTCAAGAGAATTGAAAAGCATAGGTTCATACAAAAACCTGCACACAAATATTCATAGGAGCATTATTCATAATAGCCAATAAACAGAAACAAGCTAAATGTCTATCAACTAAAATATGGCAATATCCATATTATAGAATATTTTTAAAAATATATATTATTTGCCCATAAAAGGAATGAAATACTAATTCATGGTACAACATGGATGAACCTTTGAAAACATTATACTATTAATAATTAAGAGAAGCCAGACACAAAATACCACATTTTGTATGATTCCATTTATATAAACTGCCAGAGTAGGCAAACACAGAGACAGAAAGATTACTGGTTGCCAGTATGTGGGGGAAGCCAAAAGATGCAATAGGCACAGGGTTTCTTTTTGAGATGATGAAAATACCTGAATTAAGATAGTGGTAGGAGTTGCACATCTCTGTGAATATACTAAAAAGCCACTGAATTAAACCCTTTAAGATGGTAAATTTTATTGTTTGTGAATTAGAAGATTTAAAAAATTAAAAACAGAATAATAAACATAAAAATTAATGCTGTACCATCCCAGAAGTTAATGAGACCAGATTCCACTTTATGGATTTATCATCATTGCAGCTATGCCTGTTACAGCAAAATACTGAAAATAATTCAAATGTCCATCAATAGGCGACTGTGTAAACAAACTTCACATAATGTTAAATACTATGAATTTTTAAAATTAAGAGTTCTATATATATATATATTGAAAAGCAAGAATTTCCAAGAAATATTGTTAAGTGTGTGGGAGGAGGAAGTACAAAACAGTATGTAAAGAATACTACCAGTTATATTAAAAATACACACACATATTCACATATGCTTGCATTTACAATATTTAAAGATACAGTGACTAATTTTCCAGCCTAATTGAAATAACTTTATATTAGTAGATTTAAAAACAGATAAATCAACAACTTGCTAGAAAAATGTTGTTAAAATAATCTCAAAGCAAAATAGAAAACTAATTCAAAGACTACCCGTTCCCAGCCAGGGAGCTACCCACATACTACAAAAATAAATAAATAAATAAATAAAGACTACCCATAAGAAAGCTATTAGCAGTATATAATTTCAACAAAGGGTTGATATTTATAATATACAAAGAACTTCTACAAATCAGTAAGAAAAGTAGACAATCCAAATGGACAAAAACTTGGATAGTCTCCTCACACCTAAGCAACTATACAAAAAGTGTCAATGAGCATATGAAAAAGGCGTTTAATGTACTTAATCTTCAAGGAAAGGAAAATTAACATCATATTATTATAGTCAACAAACCCGCTAGAATAGCTAAAATTAGTTAAATACCGTCCCCAACAAAAATGAGGAATAATCAGAACTCAAATACTGCTGGTAACAATGTAAATTCACCACCACTAATGCTGAATATACTCAAACTCTACTATCCAATAATTCAACTCCTAGATTAAAGAGAACATGTAAATATGCTCACCAAAAGACATTTATAAGAACATCCATAGTAAGAACATTCATAGCAACCCTTATTCATATTAACCAAAAATTGGAATGTACTCAAAAATACATTAGTAGCAGAATGTATAAATAATTGTAGTGTATGTATTCTATTGTGTGATTATTGTGTGAATAATCACACAAAAGAATACTATACAGAAAAAAGAATGAACTATAATTATAAAAAAATGATAAATCTCACAAATACAGTAGAAGTAACACTTGGACTCAAGTTATGATTTTACTACAAAGTCATAACATTATATACTTATAATTTTGTAATAATTACCAGCTCATAAAAAAGAAGCATTATTTGTGTAACCATAACCATAAGCAAGTCTGGACATTACTTCTGCTGGACCCTGCACACTGTTGAGTAAAAGAAGCCATATACAAAATAATTCATCCTGTATGATTCCATTTATATCTCATTCAAAACCAAACAAACAAAAATACCCTAATTTATGGTTCAGAAATTGTGGTAGTAATCACCTCTGAAAAGGGGCAATGGCTGACAGGGCACACAACAAGGACTTCTAGAGTGCTGGTAATTTTCAGTTTCTTGATCTAGATTCTGGTTACATAGATTTGTTGAGTTTGTGAAAATTCATTGAGCTACATATTCATGATTTGCACACTTTTCCATATGTATGCTATACTTCAGGGGGTTTTTTTAATCTAAAAAAAGAAGCAAACAAACAAAAAAATTTCTCCCACCTAAAAAGTCCATCAGATACAGAGAATGTGGAACAAGTTTTATCATACCTTCACAAAAGAAGTAAATCCCAGGCTATATAAATATTTCCAGATAACAGAAAATAAGAATGCTATCAAATTTATTCTCTGACTTCAGAGGTACAGTACTGGAAGAAAAAAATCACATGCCATTCTTAAACAAAATATTAACAAGGGGAGTTCTCTGGTGGTGTAGTGGCTTAAGGCTCCGGTGCTATCAGCGCTGCGGCCTGGGTTCGATTCCCATCCAGAGAGCTACCCACATAAAAATAAAATTAAATTAAATTAAATTAAAATTTAAAAAAAGGCAAAAAAATTTAACAAAAGAAATCTAGCATATATCATTTTTAAATAACCAAACAGAGTTTCTCTAGGAATACAAGAACAGTTTGACATGAGAAAATCTATTAACATATTGTACTACATTAACAGAATTAAAGACAAAACCCTATGATTTATCTCAGTAAACACAGAAAAAAAATTTGTAAAATTCTATATTGATTCACTACTTTAAAAAATGTCCACCAATCCATAACAAAAAGAAAATTTTTAATGTGAAAAATATGTTAGAAGGAGTCTCTTTAAATCAGGAACAAAAATAGTCCCAAAATTATTACATTTATTCAATAATAAATAAGTATGCGATTTGGAAAGAAAAGGAAAAATTGCATATTATAGGATTCTCTCCCTGGAAATCTAAGAAAATCTATAAACCATCTCATAAGCAAGTAGAGCAAATTTGCTGGACTCAAAATCTGTATATAAAAATCAATTTTCTGAGGCAACAACCAATTTGACTGTATAATAAAAAATAACTCCCATTAAAAAAATTGTTAAAAGCCCATAAATAAATCTAACAAAAGTTGTACAAGATCTTTGGGGACAAAACTCTATAATATTATTGAAGAAGGACTAAATAAATAAACATACCATTTTTATGGATGAGAAAATTCAGTATAATAAATAAGCATATTCTCCTCAATTTACTGTATGACCTCAATGTAATTCTAATATGAACACAAGAGGATTTCTGTGATAATACATCACAGAGGAGAGGGACAGACTTCCAAATGACTAGTATCACAGAAAGAGGCAAGGGACTTTTAAAAACTGATGTCCAGATTTCAAGGTAGATATCTGATTTTTGTTTTTTCCAATTTTGGTCTTATCATTTTTCAGGAATAACAGCTCTTCTTCATGAGCCTTATTTTTCCTAAAACTCTCCAGAGCTTCAGAAACCAAATAGAACGATATTAGAATAATATCAAAAGGTCAGATAAAAGCTACTAAGTGAAGAAATGAAGCAAACTCAATCCAGGAAGCCACCTCATCCTTACCAGCTTACCAGACACTGCAAAAAATAATAATTTTAATGAACAAAGAAAAAACCTTCACCAGGACAAATCTTAACCTTAATGACATCAAATACTTAAGAAACTCTCACCAAAAGAAATGTAGAAAGTATGTTTTACTAAGCACTTGTATGCATTCCTAAATGTGAACACAGAAAGATCTATCCGAGTCTAAGAAAAGTCATTTTAGTACTTTCAAATTGTAAATCACTAAGAAAACCTAGGGAATCAATTTTTACAGATTAAGGAAGAAAAAAATGGAAACAGATAACAGAAAAAACCAACTTAGCAAACTCTCAGAAACTGGGGTACATGTCCTGGAGTTTAATATTAATAAAATGATCGGCTTAGAATATCAACTTAAAGTAATTTTGAATAGTGGTTAGAAAAATATCGGCCCACAGGAATTTTCCACAGTCCTTCCCAAATTTATTAGTCATGGCAGTAAATAAGAATGGCCTAAGGAAGTATACTTTTATTATGGGTTAAATTTGCTTTTTTTCCCTTCATTTTTACTTTCATACTACTAGAGGCATTGTTGTTATTGTTTGTTTTTTAAGATTCAGACTGCTTTTCTTCAGGCTCTGGACTATGCTAACTTCCATAGTATATTTGCGACTTCTCCACCTTTTATACCTTTGAGCCCTTGCTCAAATATTTATTTCCTTTAAAGTAGAATGTCCTTGGAACCCAACTCAATCTAACAGATATAAAAATCCTACTCAATCTTCCAGGCACAGTTTAAATGTCACTTCTTACCTGAAGAAGTCTACAGTAATAATTAATTGTTCCTCCATCCTATGCTAATTCAAAGGAGAAAGAAACTAACATTTAATGAGCCTCTACTAAGTGCGAAGTGCTCTGTAAAATAATTTTAATCTTCTCAACATCCTACAATTTTCTCCATTCTGCAGAATGGGAAACTAAGGGTATGAGAGATTACACAGCACAATAATAAGTCATGGAGTTGAGATACAAATGACACCTATCTGATTTCAAAGCCCACGTTTTTTATATATATATTTTCATGCCACCTCCATCATAGCCTTTGTCATAGACTGACTTACAATGAGTTGTTATATGTCAGTCCACTCTTGTAGGTTAAGAGATCTTTGAAGACAAAGGTACTATCCTACCTACGTTTGAAGCCTCCTGTCCTAGCAGTGTCTAATATGTAGTACATATAGTACTCTAGCAGTAGCATAAATAATGTGAAAAAAATTAATAAAGTGTTCATTTCTTTCATAAATTTAGCTCTTGTGTGACCTTAAGACAACAAAAAATAAGTACCTAATTTCCAGGCACAACAGAGTAACTGCAACCAGAGCTGTCTTCCTATTAGAAAACAGTAAGAAAACTGGACAAAGTATACAAAGGAATCATTGTCACACATTGAACAAAAGTCAGTGTAAGACTATGATTTCTAAGCAAAGGAAAATGAACACGGTAAGCCCCCAAATTACCCAATGTCTCTGTGGAAGCACTTTCTGGAATGCAACAGAGGGAGTGGTAACCCACACAGAGTATAGGTGTCTTGTTGAGTGTAGTAAATAGAGTTCAGAGCTTAAAGAGGAGGAAAGAGATGAAATCTGCTGGGCAGAGTACTAAAGAAAAGGGAATTGCGAAGAGCTTGTGATATCTGCACAGGGTCCTCCTGAGATTATAGGTGAAACTAAATTCCATATGCATAGAGTAAATCAAGCAAAGTGCCATGAGTGGTAATCTGAATAATATCGAGAACTTATACAAGACTGTGAGACATGTTGAATAGCTCAAGCAGAGACCACAATGATTATCTAGACCAAAGCATTGCCCAGAGACTCCAGAAGATTTACACCAAAGGTAAATGAGCTCTAAAGTGGTGGTTCTTAAAAGTTAGAGTAGATCAAAATAACCTAGAGGGTTTGTTAAAACAGATTGCTAAACATCACCCCCACACACACACACCCTGCCCCAGTTTTTGATTCAGTGATTCTGGAACAAAGCTCTAGATTAGAATTTGCATTTCTAACAAGTTCCCAGGTGATGCTGATGCTATTGGTCTAGGTACCATACTTTGAGAACCACTGCCCTAGAGGAAAGACAATTCAAGACACACACTAACAAGCTTCTAAAGAATTTACCTCAATTAACTCAAAATACTTGCTATAACTAAATCTAACACTTTTTATAGAAAGACAATAAAAATTCTGCATTCATCAACATAACATTCACATATCCATCATCTAATAAAAAATTATCACACATGTAAAGAAGCAAAAAAATGAGACCCATAAACAAGAAAAAAATCAGTAAGTAAAACAGACACATAACCGACAAAGGTATATTAATAGAAATAGCAGATAAAGACTTGTAAAAAAAAAAACTAAATTTATGCTCATGGATGTGAAAGAAAACATTAAAATGAGAAAAGTGAAAGATACCAAAACAAACAAACCAGTTTCTAGAAATAAAAAACACAATATCTGAAGTGAAAAATTCATGGGGTAGAATTAATCATAGATTTAGACAAGAGAAAAATCACTGAACTTGAAGCACAATAGAAATTACCAAACTAAAGCACAAAAAGAAAAAAGACAAAATTAACAAAGGCTATGTATGGAATGATACCAACTGATTTAACATACATGCAATTATAGTGAAGGGGACAGACAGTATTTGAAAAAACTAATAGCCAAAATTACTATATTTCATAAAAAATATTGTTTTGAAAACAGATAAAAGCAGCTCAAAAATGACAAGCAAGGTGAACATAAAGCAAACCACACAAAAGCATGTTATAATCAAAATGCTAAAAAAGTTAAAACCGAAAAAAATTTTAAAGCAGTAACAGAAAAAGACATTATACAGAGGGTGCCAAAAATGTATATACATTTTACGAAAAGAAAAAACTGTATTAAAGTTGTAATACTCACTATATAACGATAACAAAAGATGAGTAAAAGTCATGTTTGACTTCTGCAATTACAAGAGGTGCTCAAAGTGGTCACCACCAGCACCCAGACACTTCTGATTATGAACTACTGCTTGAGCAATATTAACCAAAGTGTCCATTTGTATTGCTGTGCGTGCCAGTTCAGTTTCTTCCCAAAGTACCACCGCTGTAGCCGGTTTTCTAAGGTCCACCACATCCTTTAAGGTCCCCCGTAGGTAGACGTCAAGGAGAACATGGGGGAACTCAAACGACGTTCTCGAATGTCAAATACAGCTTCAAAATGGTCTTGTGCTCCTTGAAAGACAACTGTGTTTCCATCATTTTCTTGGACTGTCCTACTTGTTGCATGGTGACAATGGCATTCATTTAATTAATGCCATCTTTTGAGCAAAGATCATACTACACATTGCTACCATAATTCAACTTCAAAAAGATATATAGATGACATCTCTGAAAATGTGTATACCTTGGGTATATAGGACAAAGCTAAGAATTCCATTGAATTCTAATCAGAAACAATACAAGCCAGAATACAATAGAATGAAAACTTTAAATGGCTTAAAGGAAAAAAACACAAAACATTGTCAAGCTACAATTCTGCATCTATCAAAAATATTCTTTAAAAATAAAGGTAAACGCAGAAGAACAGAAATATAGACCAATGGAATAGAACTGAAAACCCAAAAATAAACCCACAAATATATGGACAAATAATATTCGATAAAGGAGCAAAAAACATACAATGGGGAAAAGACAGCCTCT
The DNA here is from genome assembly GCA_004026885.1 of Lyroderma lyra. Classification (NCBI taxonomy): domain Eukaryota; kingdom Metazoa; phylum Chordata; class Mammalia; order Chiroptera; family Megadermatidae; genus Lyroderma; species Lyroderma lyra. Next base: position 655 of record PVJL010013155.1, on the reverse strand, counting down.
TTAGTAGGTGGTGCTGGGAAAACTGGAAAAACGTATGCAAAAGAATGAACCTGAGCTGTGAACTCTCTCCATATACAAAAATTAACTCAAAATGGATTAAAGACCGTCATATCAGACCTGCAACAATAAACTGTATAGAAGACGACATTGGTACTAAACTTATAGACCTAGGACTCAAGGAGGACTTCATGAACCTGTCCTCAAAGGCAAGGGAAGTAAAAGCAAAAATAAATGAATGGGATTATATCAAACTAAAAAGCTTCTGCACAGCAAAAGGCAAAGAGACAGACAACTAAATGGGAGAAAATATTTGCAAATAACGCATCAGATAAGGGTCTAATATCTAAAATATATAAAGAACTAATAAGACTTAACAACAAAAAAACAAACAACCCAATTAAAAAGTGGGCAGAAGAACTAAACAGACACTTCTCCCATGAAGAAATACAAATGGCTAGCAGACATATGAAAAAATGCTCATCCTCGTTAGCTATCAGGGAAATGCAAATCAAAACCACAATGAGATACCACCTCACACCTGTGAGAATGGCTATTATCAACAAGACAAGGAATAACAAGTGCTGGAGAGGATGTGGAGAAAAAGGAACTCTGGTACACTGCTGGTGGGAGTGCAAACTGGTACAACCACTGTGGA